>ML111980.1:39347-60629 GCA_003697995.1 Taxidea taxus jeffersonii | reverse complement strand
TTTTTTTTTTTTTTTTTGAGGAACCTCATACTGTTTTCCACAGTGGCTGTACCAGTTTGCATTTCCACCAGTAGGGTAGGATTCCTTTTTCTCCACATCTTCACCAACACTTGTTATTTCTTGTCTTTTTATTTTAGTCATTCTAACAGTTGTAAGATGATGTCTCATCGTGGCTTTGATTTGCATTTCCCTGATGATTAGTGATACTGAGCATCTTTTCACATACCATTGGCCATCCGTATGTCTTCTCTGGAAAAATGTCCATTCAAGTCCTCTGCCTATTTTTTAATTGGAATGTTTGGGGGTTTTTTTGGTGTCGGGCTGTAGAAGTTATTTATGTATTTTAGATATTAACCCCTTATTGGATATATCATCTGCCGGTATCTTCTCCAATTCAGTAGGTTGCCTTTTTGTTTTGTTGATGATTTCACACCTTTTTTTAAAAGTACTTTGTAGCAGTGGGTCTTATTTACATTATATAGAACTTTTGTAAAGTTCTACATGTTTGGGGTCCCCCCCCCAATCCGTACTTACGCATCTTGAAAGAGGAGAAATTTTAACCAGGTCTAGTGATCTCCAAGCAGCAGGGGCAGTTTTCCCTTTGTTCCCACTCAGTGTTCCCAGCTCTGACAGTGTCTCCCTCTCAGCCCCTCCTCTGAATGTGGATGAACACCAACCTCTCCACATGTTTATCTGAGAGACTCTACAGAACCTCAAATCCTCTACCTAAACTGTATTAATTCCTGAAGAATACGATCCTATGTAGGTCTCTTACATGTACCCAGAGAAAGTGTGTGTGTGTGTGTGTGTCTGTGTGTGTGTATTAAACCTATATTGAACAAGCATGTTTCATGATGTACTAAGAAGCCAGCAACCCCACATTATCCCCTTTATTTAGGGTTTGTTCTCCCCATTTTATTATAAACTTTTAAATTGAAATGTAATGTACATAAATTTTACAAGTTTTAACAGCAGCTTGTTGGATTTTTACACACTGGATATGCCCACATATGCACCTACTAGATGGAAAATTAAAGCATCATTAGCACCCTAGACACCTTCCTTGTGCCCTCTCCCAACCATTAATCCCACCCAAAGGTAATTATTTATATCATCATGGGTTAGTTTCCCCTATATCTGAAATTTACCTAAATGGAATTACGCAGTATGTGTTCTTTTATATCTAACTTCCTTTGCTCAAGATTATATTTCTGAGATTCATCCATGTTGTAAGTAATCCATCGTATGAACATACCACAATTTATTTACCCCCCCACTGATACACATTGAGTTGTTTCCAGTTTGGAGTTGTAAATATGTTTTGGGGGTACACATGCCATAAGTTTTATGTATACAGAGTTTTAGCAAATTCTGCCCCAGAGTTTTTGTAAGCAATGGATGGAAGTTTCAGTTACTCCAAATCCTTTCTAACTTTCAGCATTGTCAATTTTTTTTTTTATTTTATCTATTCTTATAGGCCTGTGGTGATATTTCACTGTTTCATTTGCTTATTGGCCACTTGAGTATCTTCTTTTATAAAATATTTATTCAAGGACTTACTATTTTGAGCCATCTTTTTCTCATCGATGTGCAGATCCTTTTTATATATTTGGATATAGTTAATAGCCAGATATTTGCATGTAAAATATCTTCTCCTACTCTGGACTAACATTTTACTCTCTTATTGGAGATTTTTAAAATATTCTATATTGAAATAATTTCAGTCTTCAAAAGAATTGCAAAAATAGAGAGCTCCTGTGTATACCTCATTCAGCATCCCCTAATGTTAACATGAACATTTAAATAGTTTGATTAGAGAAATCAGAGTCTTAACAATGATTTAATACTATTAAATTATCACAGATCTTCAGCAGAAGTTTACTGAGGACCCCACTAGTGTTCTTTTTTTATTCAGAATTCATTGAAGAAACCAGTATTTAGCTATCATATCTCCTGGTCTCCCCCAGTCTGTGACAGTTCCTTAATCTGCATTTGTCTTTCATGATTTGAAAGTTTTAGAGGGAATATCACCAGTTTTTTTTTCTTTTAATTACCTTCAATTTTGGTCTGATGTTTTCTAGTGATTAGATTGAGGATATACATTTTTTTAAAGATTTTATTTATTTAATTATTTGTCAGAGACAGAGAGAGAGTGCACACAAACTGGAGAAGCAGCAAGCTCCCCGCTAGGCAGGGAGCCCCATGTGGGACTCAATCCCAGGGCCCTGGGATCATGACCTGAGCTGAAAGCAGACTCTTTTTTTTTTTTAATTTTTTTGCAGACATATAATGTTTTATTAGCCCCAGGGATACAGGTCTGTGAATCGCCAGGTTTACACACTTCACAGCACTCACCATAGCACATACCCTCCCCAATGTCCATAACCCCACCACCCTCTCCCAACCCCCCGACCCCCAGCAACCCTCAGTTTGTTTTGCGAGATTAAGAGTCTCTTATGGTTTGTCTCCCTCCTGATCCCATCTTGTCTCAGTTATTCTTTTCCTACCCCCCAAACTCCCCCACATTCCCTCTCAATGAAGGCAGACTCTTAACCAAATGAGCCACCCAGGCATCCCAAGGATATGAATTTTTGGCAAGAATACCAAAGAAATGATGTTCTATTTTTTCAGTGCATCACATCAGGAGATATATAAGGTTTGCTCATACCATTGGTGATATTAACCGATTATTTGTCTAAGGGGGTGCTTGCCAGATTACTCCTCTATAAAGTTACTATGTTCCTCTTTGTGATTAATAATAATCTTCTGGAGAGGACTTTCAAACTATGCAAATATCTAGCTCTTCATTATACTTTCACTATTAATTTTAGCATCCATCAATGATTCTTATCAGCAATCATTATTATTTATTTCTATATCTGTACAACTTTGTGCATATACATGTATATTAGAAATCATCAGTTCATACTGACATTCTGGTATCTCTGATGTCCATGGTCTCTTTAGCTTTCTCAAACAGGCATGTGGCACAGTTCTCTTCACAACTGATCCTCTTGAAGCTCCCTCTCTAGGCAAAGCGCCCTGCTATCCCCAGACTAGGGGAGGAATTTACACCATTCTGACACACCAGTTTAGACAGAACTTCAGGGGTCCCTTAGCAAAATCTTGTCCGAAGTGTCCAGGAAATGTGGAATGCCTTATAAATCTGTCTCTGAAGGGGTTCCCTCTCACACTCACTGTTGCTGCCTTTAAAATTGAAGCACCGAAAAGCCCAGACAGATGGTTTATAAACAGCCTATAGATTTTATCAAGGTCCTGAGTGAAGACAAAGGAATAGCTTCAACCACATTAGAAAGCAACTGTGATTTGGGACAGAAGGAGTCTCCTGCCTGTGACAGTTGTTTGAGACAGAACACAGCACATAGACAGCTGCTTTTTTCCTACTACTTCCTTGCTGGTGATATACTGATCAATGGCCTTTTCTTCTTCTTCTTCTTTTTTTTTTTTTGAAGAGAGCATTGCTCTGTTTATTCCATTTTATTTTACTTTATTTTTAACTTTATTTTATTCAAATTCAATTAATCAACATATAGCTTATTATTAGTTTCAGAGGTGATTTATCAGTTGCATAGAACACCCAGTGCCCATCACATCATGTGCCCTCCTTAATGCCCATCACTCAGTGACTCCATCCCCCCACCAACCTCCCCCTCTCCAGCAAGCGTCAGTTTGTGATCATTCACACAATAGAGGCAATTCCTCCAGATGTTGCCAAATTAGAAAATCATTTTTATGTTTCCACGACACTCAGCCTCAGCAATGGCATGTACTTTCATAAATATCTCAATGGGAAGGTTAGGAGGTAAATAAAATGTAACTAGTTGATCACCATCATACATTAGAAATCTCTATGTATCTTCCCAAACACATAAAGTCTTTTTTTTTTTTAAGATTTTATTTATTTATTTGACAGAGAGAGATCACAAGTAGGCATAGAGGCAGGCAGAGAGAGAAGGGGAAGCAGGCTCCCGCTGAGCAGAGGGCCCGATGCAGGGCTTGATCCCAGGACCCTGGGATTATGACCTGAGCTGAAGGCAGAGGCTTAACCCACTGAGCCACCCAGGTGCCCCCATACAACTCTTTTTTAAAGTTTGTTTGAGGTTGTTGTTTGTTTTTTTTTTTAAGATTTTATTTATTTATTTGACAGAGAGGGAGATAGAGTGCGCACACACAAGCAGGGGGAGCTGCAGAGGGAGAAGGAGAAGCAAGCTCCTTGTAGAGCAGGGACCCTGATGCAGGACTCGATCCCATGACGCTGGGATTATGACCTGGGTCGAAGCCAGACACTTAACCAACTGAGCCACCCAGCTGCCCCTGTTGGAGGTTATTTTTAAGAAACATCTTCAAGATGGAGGAGTATAAAAAGATGGAAAAAAAAATCAAAAACATGCATAATTAACCACATTTTATTCTCTCCTGGGTAAATTCATCAAACAAAATGTACAACTGGTGGGGTGCCTGGGGGGCTTAGTCAGTTGAGTGTCTGACTCTTGATTTCAGCTCAGATCATGGGGATCTCGGAGTCGTGGGATCAAGCCCCACATCAGACTCTGCACCCAGTGTAGAGTTTGCTGAAGATTCTTTCTCTCCCAATTCCCTTGCCCCTCCCACATCTCACCTCTCTCTCTAAATAAAATAAAAATTTTAAAATATATAAATGTTCCAATTTCTGTGCGTGGTTTCTTGTAACTTTTTTTTTTTTAAAGTGATTTTATTTATTTATTTGACAGAGACAAGAGATCACAAGTGGGCAGAGAGGCAGAGAGAGATGGGAAAGCAGGCTCCCCACCAAGCAGAGAGCCCGATACAGGGCTCGATCCCAGGACCCTGAGATCATGACCTGGGCTGAAGGCAGGGGCTTAACCCACTGAGCCACCCAGGTGACCCTCTTGTAACTTTTTTAATTAAAATAAGAGCCAGTTCACTTAATACTATACCACAAATTAGAGGACAAGTCCCAGTGAGTAGGGGTAGTCAGCTGAACATCTGGGGGCTATCAGGATTAATAGAATCTCTGCTTACTGGGACAGTTTACTAGCTTTTTGGTGATGATGGAAAAAGCCTTGTTCCACACAAACAACGAGATAGGATGGCAAATATAGTTACCAGTAACAATTACAAAGGCCAACAGTAATAAGAAAAACTTATTGATAATGAACTTTGGTCTTCATCTCTTCCTGGTGGACCGAGTTGCTAAAGAATGAGCTCAAACTTCTGTCTCAGTTTTTAACCTTGATAGACTTTCCCTCCTCTCCTCTAAGCAGCCCCTGCCTCTCATTTTCATCATGAATATGGTGGAAAGAGGAAAAACATTATCTAAATTGAATACACACAGAGTATATTGTATTTCTGACTATATTCTTAAGCACAAGAGCATGACTAAAAAGCATAATGTTCTAAATAGAGACGCTAAGGCATTGATGAGCTGTTTACTTTCTCATGTCATCAATTATCATGGCCAATAAATCAATTGTACTGATTGGCTCCCTACAGCACTGTGTAGGATGTATTTCTTCATACATTGATACATTGCCAGTTATCGTTACTCTTTAGTTATCATTGCATGGCCACTTTCCAGTGCCCAGTGAATTGGCAATGTTTCAAAAGTGAACTGGAATCAAATTTTCCTGTATCTATTTTTTTATTAACTCACTTAACTAACATAATTTCCATTTACTAACCTTTATTCTAAGAACCCCTGTAGGCTTTGTGGTAATTATATAACAGTCCTTGCTTTCATAATAAAACAGAAATAAATATTATCTCAGCTAGTGTTTACAAAATGCTGGGCAAGAAGCACGATAAAATGGCAAAGTGATATGGAAGTAGAAATACATGTTTCCACCCAGGATTAAGAAAAGTTTCTTAGAGTACTTAGTATCCAAGCTTCTCTGTAAGAGTAAGTAGGTTTTGAAAACATGATACTGGGAGATGAAAGGACACTCCTAGTAAATGGAGTAGCATAGAAAAAAATAAGAATATCCAAAGACTGGCAAATGGCTTAATTTGACTGAGGGGAGGGATACTTAAAGACAGAAGATGTAATTTTGGAAATGTAAGCCTGAACCAAGTAGGGAAAGCTTTGAACGCCAGCTAAAAGGTCTGGATTTTCTCTTGCAGTCCCTTCAGCAAATAAAATCAACTTTCAAACTTTATTTACTGAAAAAATTCTGACTGAAGATTTGCCAACTATTATATCTGAAATTAGTTCTTACTTTCAAGAAAAAGATTGTTCTCAAAAGCTACAGAGTTCATGTCTTACAATACCAACTGGGTGATTTTTTAAATAAATTGTAATCTTGTAGTTTCACCAAGTACATTATATGTTATACAGCGACACCTGATGGTAGTATGTTGCTTTGCAGCCAATTCTAGGACTCTGGAAGAAAGCCAACAAAAGGCAAAGAATGAAGTCCAGTCTGGAGGGTCCTCCCAGCAGGAAGACTGCCCAGGACCATAAGTGACGAACTTAGCTAACAACTGTGAGAAGAGATGCAGGGTGATTGGGAAGGACTCCGAATTTCCTGAATTACTAAGTTCAGATACAGCCCCAGTATCACTCAGCACCTGGGACTCTCCATGACCATGTTCTCTGAATCTGCCAGATGATGACCCACTTACAGCATTTTTGACTAAGGATGGTAAGAAAGTGAAAAATACTATTTGGTTCTTGCAGGCCCCTGGGTATCAATGCATGCATGCCAACAAGACAAACCCCAAAGTTCCTCGTTTAATACCACACACAACAGAAATGTCTAAGAACTGTCTTATGTTCTTATTACTGGTGTCTTTCTGGGGGGGGGGGGGAAAGAAAGAATGAATGAATGAACGAACATGGCCAAGTGTCATAAAATGCCTTCAGTCTCGTTGTCACTGTTCTATCACTTTCCAGTTCAAAGGCCACTGCAGCATCTGACTGCAGATGGTCACAGACGTGTGTTAGAAAGCCTTCTCTTCTGATTATGTTGTACAAAAAGTGTGGGGAATGATCTCACTAGGATAAACTCTCCCAAGTACATGTGCATGACAAATCCAACCTAATAAAGAGACAGAGTCTGTCACACTCCTACATGACTACGATAATGTTCAAAGCATACATTCCCTTGCTCACCCATTAATATTGGCAAACTCAGGAAGAAAATGTTCCCTTGTTTCAAAGAAGGGGAACTTAGTTGTCACTTACTCTTTGCCCGTGTTTAATATGAAGATCTGTCATCACTCTGACTGGGACTCCAGGCTGTGATCCAATGTATCCTAGACTGGAGGAGAAAAAGTAAAAGTTAGTGCAAAACATCTAGGTTATTTTAGGTTTTCAGTTTGTCAACCTCACAGCCTTCCACTCATACTTTCAAGCACTACAAAAAAAGAAACACAAAAGAATCCTCTTTGTTTATATGATTCTAATTGGGTACACTTCATTTCAGCTTTTAGCTCAAGTTTTATTATTTTAGCTCACACAGCTTTGAATTATTTTTCTAATTAAGATATAGCTTTCTGGATATAACTCATTTCCCTAAATGATATTAATTTAATGCCATGTATTGAATATCTGTTCCAGACCATCACAGACTTAGGTCCAAGGAAAAGGCTGACAAAAAATAGTCATACTTTGGTTCCAGCATCAAGTGTTTGTTTTTCCACTGCAGTTGCATCTTAAGAAAATACTTTTTTTAAAGATTTTAGTAATTTGAGAGAGAGAGAGTGAGAGTGAGTGGGAGGGAGAAGGAGGGAGACTCTGAAGCAGACTCCACACTAAGTACAGAGCCCAAGGTGGGGTTCGAGGCCCCCACTATGAGATCATGACCTGAGCTGAAACCAAAAATAGGGCATTCAACTGCCTGAGTCACCCAAGTACCCTCTAAGAAAATACACTTTAAAAAAAAAAAAGTTTATTTATTTATTTGAGAGGTGAGAGTGAGCAAATGAGAGAGAGCATGAGCAGGGGGAGGGGCTGAGGGAGAGGGAGAAGCAGACTCCCCGCTGAGCAGGGAGCCCGACATGGTGCTTGATCCAGGGACTCCTGGATCATGACCTGAGTTGAAGGCAGACGATTAACGGACTGAGCCACCCAGGTGCTCCTCCATTTACTCAAATACCCTTCCATTTACTCAAATTTCTTAGTTGACTTATGAAGGATTTGTATTATATAATGGCTAAAAAGTACTTCCAAAATTTTCAATTCCTGTTGTTGTCTATATTGCAATCTCCAAAGAACATACAATAGTGGGAGAAACATCAGAGAAAGAAGAGGTTTCATATACTGGGTCTGTCCTAAGGCATGTGGCCTGAGAATGGACTGGCAACACAAATGGAAATCATGTGTTGAGTCTGGAGGGCTCTGATGAGAGTAATCAGGGTGGATGAGCCCTGACTGCTTTTCCCAGACTCCAGAGAGAGGGAGCTAGTGCCGGTAGAAAGACCTGATGTCTCCCACGGGGACCCTGCCAGCTAATGGCCCTGCAGGGACAGGCCCCTCGGTGAGCTGTAAAGGGACTGTGAAGCAGGATAAATTCTCCCAGGGAGGGAGCCTACCAGCTGCCCCACCACTGGGTTCTTTCCAGCTGGTTGGAAGTCAACCTCCTCCACAAGACAAATCTTAGAGAGACCGATTTTCCATTTCTCTTTCCTGCTTCCCTCACCTCCAGCACAATAATGTTCCCAGGGAGAATCACAGAGAGATAGTGATGCCCTTTGTTCACAAGGCTGTTAATTTCCTTTAGCATGAACCCCAAGCCCAATCTGTATTCTACTCTAAAACCACAGCTTGATAATATCCTTCATAAACTTAGATAATAAGCAGCTACATGAAGTCCATACCACATGACTACGCTGCATCTTCAAGAACTTTGCAATCTTTGGGGGCCACTTATAAAGGGTCACCCTATAAGGGTGTGTATTTCTTACAGAAAACCTTTTGTATATTTTTAAACTCATTCTGAACTTTTCTGTCTTTCAATTAACGAATTTAGCTCATTCCCGTCTTACATGACAGGAGATATACATATTTTGCCCCTTTCATCTGATTTTAGGCTTCCTATTTATTGTTCTTTGTTGTGGATCCATCTGTCCGTAGTGGCTTTCCAGCCACACAGTGGAGAGAAGCACCATCCAAAAGAACATTCTGTGATGATGGAAATGTTCTAGATCTGTGCTACCCAATTCAGTAGCCCCTGGCCCCAAATAGCTATTGAGCATTTGAAATGCTATTAGTGCAACTGAGAAACTGGAATTTTTATTTTATTTTATCTTGATTAATTTAAATTTAAATGGTCATGGGTGACTGGTGGCTCCCCCATGGGATAGTGCAGACTAGAAGCTTTTGTCAGGTCGGGTGCTACACATGAGGACCCACTTCAGAGGCAGATGCCTAGAGTACGAGCTGGTGTGGCTGAGTCTGGCCTGCTTTTTTTGGCAGCTGCGGAGCAGAAGAAGGTCTCCAAATAGCAGAGAGGAGAAGAAAACTGCCATCTCAAGGAGGCTCAGAGTCAATTTTCCAGGTGTCCTCACTGCAGACTCATGTCATCAAAAGCACTGAAATGTCTTATGTCCAGGACTGAAGGTTTCCACAGCACCGGAAAGCTCTCGCAGGCTTCAATACTGTAGGTCCCGGGGAGCCTTCCAAGTTTCCTCCTTCAGTTGTTATAATATTCCAGAAAGGATTGGGAATAGTAGCTCTCAAACCTGACCTATTCCAAGACTCACCTCCAACAAATCCTCTGAAAATGGTGCATCTTGGCAATGACTTTGCAAATGACTGCACCGAATGACTAGGAAGTACTAAATGCTAGGCCATTTTTGCCTGGGTCCCAGAAGCCTGTTCACCCAGAGTTGGCTGGAACTTTTCTGAAACTTAGTTCTTACATTCCACTAAAGGTAATCTCTTCCACCTCTAACCGCAGAACCACAGGGGACCAAACTCTGCCCTCTGTGGCACCTCCCCCCCAACCCTCTTCTTTTGTTTTCACTTTTTGGAATATGCCCCATTTATTATGAACATTTTAGAACTACAAGGAGACTAAAGATCTTCTAGTCTAAGCCCCTAATCTTACAGCGGAAGAAAAAGAACCCCAGGAAGGACAAAGAGAAGGCACACACACTGCCACTCTCCCTTCCTACACATGTGGCAGAAACCACTGTTCAGTTAGAGGAATTCTTTCTACTGAACCTGGATGTCGCCTTAAACTTGAGCTCAGCAGAAAGCTCCAGGCAGCCTCTTCATATTATTCACAAACATGACTGGCATCATACATTAAACCCATTTGTGGATGCAGTGTTAAATGATGTCAAAGTAATTTGTGGCAGAACAGAAATCGAGACCTGAACTCATGTCGCCTGTCTCCCAGGCCACTGACCTTTCTGCCACATCACAGTGCTGTGCTGACGTCCAAATGTCATGCTTTACATTTTCCCAGCAAATATTCCATTTGGGTGTAAATTTCCCAAAAAACATCTAATCGTGTTTTTGGCTTTTAGCTTTTTTTCTTCTTGATTAATATGCCTGCAGGGCTTAGAAACCAAAGCAATATAAAGGCACACCCCGAGAAGTCATGGTGTCACCCTGCCTCCATGCACTCCATTCCTCCACTTTTATTAGTTTCTTGTTTATCCTTCCAGGGTTTCTTTGTGCAAACACAAGCAAATTGAATATATATTTTCATTTTCTGCCCTGGTTATACACAAAAGGTAGCACAGTATATACAATGTTAGCACCCTGTTGTTGTTTTTTTTAACTTAATATATTCTGGAAATGGATCTCCCTCATTTTTGAACAGGTACGTAATCATGTCACCTTTGACATTTAGGTCATTCAAACAAGATCCAATCTGCAGTACATGTCTTCTTAAGCCCCACTTTTGTTTCTGCTAGGATTTGTTGTCTTTCTTCGGGTAGTTCGCATCTAAGAGTCCCGAATTCATGGTCCTTCTCAGAAATGTAGGTGAAATTTTTCTATTATCCATCACACAATATGGCCAACATTTTTTTTTAATTAACTTATTTTAAAAACCACTCCTGTTGAGAAACATTTTTTTTTAAAAAATCACAGAGACACCTATAAAGGTTCATAATGGCATTGGTCAAAGCTCAGGATTTTGGAGTTGCCAAGTATAAACCTGGAGGCTTCGAAATTAATTTTGAGGACTGAGCCCTGGTCTTGGCTGATATGCTGTCCGTCCTGCTATTAGAAAGCCAGGGGCCCCTCTGGCTCTCAGGGCCTTGGCAGAGCCACTTCGAATCTGTGACTGCCCTAGAACTGACCCACTTAGACTGGGCTCTGATTAAATGGACCCCAGCGAGCTGGCCCACGCTCTTGTGTTAGTTGCCCTAAGTGAGCTGGCCTGATCTATCGGGGAAAGTGTGGAGTGTGGTCTAGGCAGCATCCGTGCACTTGATCTTTATTACCTTCTATAGAGGTACAAATCACCAGGGTGCTTTCCAGTTCCTTTCAATTGCCTGATAATAAAGAATGATCCTCCTGTCTAAGGAAGCCAACATCCCTATGGGAAAGCAAATACTGAGGAAATTATATAAGGAAAGGAAAGATTGGAGGATACAAAGCCTCCTTCCCTTCACAGTCCTTCCTTGGATGACAAATTTCATTGGAAATTTTAGAAAACCAATTTTGGCACAGTGTGGATGGAGACAATGTATTGCAAGACCCTGAAGCTTGCATTTTTGAGGCCAGGAAGGTGGAGACACCACGTGGAGATTATTTTTGCCTTTTTCCTACCACTGGTCCCTGGAGAGAAGCAATCTGGAAGCCCTGTGAGGGGACCACACTGGCAATGTTGCCGTGTTTGCAGCCTGCAGGGCCCAGGACGGGGCAGGGCCTGGTAAGTCCACCTAAATGCTAGACAAGAAAATGAGCCTTAACATAACTAATTAGTAATTTATTTCTTCCTCATAGAGCTGAGCACCTAATGACCCAAATCTTGGCAGGGAACAGGGTAGTAGTAGCTCGCTGCTGGACGATCCATCTTGACTTTAGAAGTTGCTATTGTTTTTACATTACTCTCAAGTATTATCATTAGGTTGTGAGCAAAACCAATTTTCTTAATCATCCCCAATCTCCCCAACCTCCTCCACTAGAATAATATCATCAACTAGCTGTACAAAGCGGGCATCAGAGATTTAGTTGAATTAGTAACACCTCAAAGATCATTTAAGGCCCAGCAATCAGCCTCTGATTTCATCTAATTAGAGAGCAAGATGATTTCCCTAAATCCTCACTAATATTTTGAGTTGACAAACAATGAAGCCATCCCAATAAGGAGAATAAATGAGTTTCATAAAGCCGCCACTTTTTTGCTCCCTCAATAACCTGACCGCTATGTCCCACGTGCAGATTTAAGTGGCAAAACAGAATATATGAGCATCTGTCACAACAGTCATTAGCCAAGAAACCTCCAAAGAAATTCCCCTAAATCATCAGAAACACTTAAACTCTGGGGCCACCGTCCACCAGGAACGTTGCTATTGCTTTTGTGCTTAAATTCTTAAACACTCAGGAACAGTGACGAATCTTGCTTGGTCCCTTACCATGAGACTACTGAAGTATTTACTGAAGCTAATTTCTGCCAATAAATTATGGCTCATTCCCCAGAGATGTTGTTTCTCAAAGATGCTAAGGAGTATTTAAAAAGAGCGGTCAATAAAATGTTATGAGGAAGTGGCGACCTGACGAAGCCTGTTCTCACTTGGTAAATGACAACTTTTTCCATCTGAGACAACATTTGTAGATATGTCTACTTTGAGCACACATAAGGATATTAAAATAAACACAGAATTGTGGACACAATGTTGGTGAGTGTGCTCCATGGAACAAGATGGGAAATACACACAGGTGGAGAATGGAGACAAGAGCAGAGAGGAACGTGAATGGAAAGAAGACAGAAATGAAGAGAAAGGTTAAGGGGGAGAGAAACTGCTGAGGTCGGCTTGACAAATGGCGCATGACTACTTACTGCTCCGCGAGGGAACCTGCTAGGTCAGGGCTTGGGGTGACTGAATGTCCTGGGAATGTACCTGGCTTTGTCCCAAAGCTCTTCATGCAGTGACCCTGGCAGGGTCCTTCTCCACCTCAGCTTACCTGGCAACATTCTGGAAAAAAAAGAGAAAACCTGTATTAGAGAAGCAGTTGGAAAGGGGTGTCCAGTAGGATATTGGGAAATGCTGGGTTTCCTCTCCTTTAACAGGAGGTCAGGTAATGTCCCCTTAACATCTGTCCTCAGCAAAATAAAACGTGCCACGCACTCCTGCCACTTGCAACAAAAAGAATACCATGGGCAGGATTTGCAAAATGCTTTCTGGAAACTTAAAAGTGTCTCGTAATTTATTTTCAAGTGAATAACTCACTTGGAAGTATGCAAACTTCTATTTCCTAGGAAGCTAAGAAAACAACTAACCCCCTTGATTTTCTGAGGACCAGTAGTATAGCTTATGAAGGCATAGGTCAGCAAAGCAAAGAGGGCCTGTCTGTTGTTCTCTCTCTCCCCTTAAGTGCCAAGAACATCCCAGCAGAAGCTCACAGACCTGTTTGTTCTCAACCAACAAAGGCGATGGTTCTTAAATGGAGGGGCCACATCCGAGCTCCACTGTGTGGGACTCTCTTGGCTTCCACTCTTGTTCCCTGACCTCTAAGCCACACACCAGTCAGTCCTCTGATTACTTACTGAACCCCATTTGTCAAACTTCACAGATACTTGAGAAGTGCCAAGACGGGGGTAGTGGGGTCGTGTCTTCCTCATGTTGATGGGAGGCCAGTGGGCTGCCTGCCTCGGGTGAAGCTGTCCCTAACTTGGGGGGACTGAGGATCCATTTAAGAGCTAACTTGATGAAACATCTTCACTATGTACCAACAGTGTTCTCAACACTGCATGTGAATCAGCTCATTTAGCACAGCTACTCTAAGCAGTTAGCCCGTTTACAGATGAGGAAACGGACTCCTAGAGAGGACAAGAGGGTGGAGGCCTCGCCACAGGTGAGTGGGGGGTGCCTGAGTGTGGACTGTGGCTTGAGCCACCGTCTGCCTGACTTTCTGTCCTTTCTGAAGCTTCCTGATATGTTTCTTTAAGCTCATAGCCTCAAATGCTTGGTCAAAAAATGCTTAAAAAAAAAAAGTTCATGCAGGATGCTATAGGATCTCCTCTTTCCTACCACAGCCTGTACAGATAGACAACCCCAGAGACAGCCAGGACTAAAGATTTGGGGAGGTGTTATGCATGCTTCTATGTATTTATCATATTATATCTGTGTACTATCTGTATTTATTTACTTAAATACACACACACAAACACACACGCATACACACTTTTTTAACGTAAAAGGATTACACCCAAGATACAGTTCTGCAACTTGTTATTTTCAGTAAACAAGAGGTCTTGAAGTGCTTTAAATTCCTCTGTGTATAGATATGTCATTCTTCTAAGAGAAGCAAAGAGTCAAATGTCACCTTATTGGTGGGCACCCCCCGCTATCCTATATTAAACAGCACCCACTCACCTTGGTCATTCTCATCCCTTACTTGGCTTTGTTTTCTTCTTAGCTTTTATTAAGCCAAGACATATATTGCTTTGTCTATTTTCTACCTCCCTCCACTGCGAGAACAGGACTCTGTGTTTTTACAGTTATATCCCCAACCCACAGAGCAGCACTGCACCTAGGAAGGACTCAAGACATATTTTTTTTTCAAGACATATTTTTTGAATGAGTGGTGTGAGATGACCCTTCAAAAGACTTTATTAGATTACATAACCGCAATAGTGTATGCATGTCCATTGATCTGCCTAACTAACATTGCATATTATAAGACTTTTAAATTTTTGTTAATCCGAGTTTATTTTAATCCACATTCCCAAGAACTTCTTGAGTAAATTACCTGTTCAAATCCTTTTTCCTTTAGCAATCGGATTTGATGTCTTCTTATTTATATGAAAGAGTTCTTTATACACAAGGGCATTGATTTTTTGTTATCTTATGTGTTGAAAGCATTTAGTCCTATTCTGTCCCTGTGTGTCCCTGGTTAGGCACAAAAGCTTTTGGCTAGCTCCCCAGGGAGCCCCATTTCTAGACAGAGACCAAAATTCTAAGGACTTGACACCACCACAAATTGGCTTGTTCTGGATAACCTGGACCTTCCAGAATCATTCAGTCAGTATCCACCATTCACTGATTCCTACCCTGAAGGAAGGTTCCCTGGATTGTGCCTCCTCCAAGCCTCGCACAGTTGAATTAGCTGCTGTCCATCTCTCATCAAGTCAAGATAAAATATTTAAGGAATATGGCTGGAGGACATGCTGCCCATCCAGGCCTTTATCTATTCTATCCAGCTTAATTATCTGAGAGTTGAATTCTTGGCCTCTGCTCTCCTGGAGTCAAACTAACTGACCTCCACTTATCCAGCTTGCTGATTAACAGATGTTCCCCTGTTCCCTCTGAAAATGCACCAAGAAAAGCTCACAACCAGCTGAATGCTAGCAGCTAGCAAATCTGGGCATTTCTGTCTCCCTGGTTATTTGCTTGCTGGGGCTCAGTTGTGTTTTCTCTCAAATCTATTTATACTAGTTACTTTGGTTATTATAATTTACAATTTGATTAAATATGATATAAAGTGATCAAAATGGGGGTGAAAAGAAATCAGTTGTTTATGTGAAAATTTAGTTGATTGCTTTGGATACACTCAGTAAATTAGGTGCTAAAAATTGCTGTCATGCTAGGTTTATATGAGACAACTGTAAAAAATTGGGAAATTTCCAAAAATGCCGAAGTTCAGAATTCAGATTGCATTGTAAAGAAAAATCCCTGGCTTTACATCAAAAATAGCTAGATGATGGCACCTTTAGTTAGAATAAAATGAATATCGTACGCATCTCTTTTTCTGATTCCCTGTGCTTTAATACCTTTCTCTAGTAGCTGACCCACTCAAAGTGCATGCTGCAGCCTCAGTGAAGCCTATTAGCAATGCAGGACAGCAAACCCACCCCAGCACCATTGATTCAGGATCTGCATTTTAATTAGTCCCTCAGGTGACTGTACCCACACTGCACTCTGAAAAGCCCCACTCTACAGAGTGTTTTTCCTCGGCCTTTATAAGGACATTAAAATAAATCTGTGGAGGTGAAGAATTTTCTACTCATGGCTCAGCCCATGTCAAAAATTTATTTTAAATGTGATGCTAAGAAAAGCTTTTAGAGCTGGTAGTTTCTTCCCTGCAGACAGTAATAATTATAAAATCAAGCTTGCCTTCCTTTTCGCTTTGACCACAAGGAAGCTCATATACAGAGCTTTTACTCTGCTAGGTCACCTGTTCTTGTGTCCTTTTTTAATTTATAGTTCTCCTAGCGTGATAGTTTTTATTATGTTTTATTATTTCATTGTATATGTTTCCCGAAATTTATTTGCTTTATGCTTTCCCTAATATCATTTTTGGAGAAAGGGGGAAGATGGAGAGATAGACACTCCTAAGTCTAGCCCTGAGGAACTGAATTTAACCTGATCCTTACCTACCTTCCTGAACTCAGCTCCTGCTCCCCCCTGTACACGAACAGCATATCCTAACCCAACTATTGGCCATTCTCTTCCTTTTTTCTTGAACTCTCTGAACTTCCACAGCTCAGCACAGAATTTACACCTCTCTTTTTAATGGTTTTCCCTGGCCATGAGCAGAGATTCTTTCCCCTCTAAGCTCTAAAGAGCACTCTGTTGGTATCCCCCAGTAGAAATTCACATTTAACCAAATATTGCATACGTGGCTAGCAAGAGTACATTAAAGAGAGGGGACACACATCCTTTGGGTACTCTGAAGAGCCCACTATGTAGTAAATGTTACCTTAATGAATGAATAAATTCTATGTGTAATAGAATAAATTAAGTGCATGTGACAAGAATTTCATTTGGTTTAAATATTTTTAAGAAATTGAAGAAGTAGCCATTCTGGAAGGTAAAATAACCCGTTATTTTCACATTTTCTGCTTTCCTCATCATCTGAACAGTTTACTCAATATTTGTAAGATAACAAGTACAAATGATGTGAATTTTAAGTCAAGCCAAGTGGGTGTTGAGATGGCCAGTAGAGTGAGTCAATGTCCGAGTGACAGAAGAGATTTGGATGAGTGCTAGAAGGGATCTCCATTTTTCCCAAACCACACTGCCCACCTGGGGCTTCTGGAACCATTTCTAAAGACTTGAGAGCCTTTAGCCAAGATTTTTAGGGCCAAAAGTTCCCCCACAGACTGCCTTACAAGGATCTGCCAGGGAATAAGGTAACGTTAATTCTACGCTGCAAGGCAGAGCAATGCAGCAGCAGACAGACAGCCTGGCACCCAGCCATCCAAGAAAATGGGACATCTGTGTGCGAGCCAAAACATCCCACTGACCTTGAGCTGAAGGGATGAGCCTCTGGCAAGGACCATTAAAAGGCTCCAGCTCCCTAAGCAGAGAATGAATGGCCCAGACAAGTGCAGGAGAGTGGCCCATGCCACGTTTGCCAATCTGGGACACAGCAGTAATTAATAAAGCCAACTTACTTAGGGAACACAGGGATAATAAAGTTGATCAATTCTCTCTTCTATTGAGATCAGTATAGTACTGTCTGCCAGAAAGGTAATTCAGGCTACAAAAGTAATTTTAAAATTCCAGTAGTCGTATTAAAAAGTGAAAAAGAAATAGGTGACACTAATTTTAATAGTATGCTGAAAATAATAATAATAAGCAGCTATATTTAACCTAATATACCTAAATTATTAGCATTTCAATATCTAATATGTAATATATTATGAGTAAGATATTACACCCATTTTACATAACAAGTCTTTGGGATCCACATCTTAATTTGGACTGGCCACATTTCAAGCACTCAATAGGCACCTATGGCCAGTGGTTACAATACTAGACAGTGCAACCTTTAGGTCCCCAAAATACAAAAGTGGTGAATTAAGCACCTATAAACAATGGGAAAGGTTCTGGATTGTAGACCAAAGCTTCTGGCTTTTATTTATACTCCTTGGCTTATTACTTAGCTCTAGGCACTGGAAAGGCCATCTAACCTCGTTGAGCCTCTACTTATCAGGAAAATGTTGATGAGTAATCCCTACCTTTCAAGTTTGCTGGGATGAATGTATGAGAGTATCAAGTGTGCCATAGTCCCCCAGAGGACACTCAATAGCGACAATGTACTGATAACATACCAAGAAGGACTGTAATGCTAGCTGCAGTGAGAGGGAGAAACCCCTCTAAAGCAAGGTAGAGCCTCATATTTTTCCTGGTTTAAAAAATCACAATAAGAAGAGGAATGTTTCATCCTAATTTTTCTTAATTTTAAAGTACATTATTCCAATAGATGGTATTCCTTTGATGAAAATACACAGATTGGAGGAATCCATGTGTTGTTACATTATAATCTTCAAATCAAAGAGCCAAGATATTTTGAATGTGCCACAGAACAATATTTGGAGAAGTTGGAAGACAAATACCTTTCACCAAGAAATGTTTTACCTCATACTATTACTCACACAAAATGATGTCATGATCAAGAAATTTAAGGACAGTGTCTAGGGTGCCTGGGTGGCTCAGTTGGTTGAGTATCTCCCTTTGGCTCAGATCATGATCCCAGGGTCCTGGGATTGAGCTCCGCATCAGGCTCCTTGCTCAGTGGGGAGCCCGCTTCTCTCTCTCTCTCTGTCAAATAAATAAGTAAAATCTTTAAAAAGATAAAAATAAGTAAACAACAGTGTCTACTGTCAAGTGATTAAATAAAGTACCTGAAAATGTTCAGTCTTCTTGGGACCCAAGGCACTACTAAACTTAACATCTCGTGTGCTTCACTGTCCTTTTGTCTTTGGTCCTTCATGAGTGTAATTGGGGTCTTGGGAATTCAATGCACATTTTTACTTATTCAAAAGTAGTATTAGAAAATGTCTCAGAAGAAGAGAAAATGAGTTTAGACATTCAGGAATTAGGAAGTTATTCTAGAAGTGAAGAGTTGTTTTAAGTCGATTTTAATTCAAAAAAAAAAAGATTGTCAAGAGACAAATTGTGAAGAGACAATTTCCTGGCCTTAAGCAAAAGTAGAACAGAATCAATTTGGTAGGTAGAAGTGGAGCTTGGGCAATATAGGAATTCACTGTCCTCCAGAAAACTCTAAGGTCAAAATAATTACTAGAGAGCCTGGGGAAGAATATATGTTATGAAATGAAGACACAGGGTGCAGAAGGGCAATTTCTCAAATCACTGCCAGGGGAAAAAGGGAATAGTTTTCAAAGGACAAGCAGAGCAGGAAGGTAAGAATATGAAACTAGAGGGGAGATACCAGAATGTTTTCCCGGAAGGCAAGAATAATTAGAAAATGGCAGTAGTTTCTCTCTTCAGAACAGAAACATAACTCCTGGAATCTAGAAGAAGGTGGGTCAAAGTCACTGCAGTCCTTGGAGAGGTCAGATGAGAACTGTGGCTGACTGCTTCCACCTAAGTGAAAAAGAGGGGCTGATGGACACTGAAGGCAGAGGGAACAGAACGACGTCCTGTGTGGTAAAGCGAAAAGCAATCTTGCTCTATTTCATTATGAAATAGCTTCATAAAGCTATTTGGGACAGGATTCTTATAGGCTGACATTGTTTACTAGTAATTGTTAGATATCCATTGCATTCCACTCTCCAGCTCTCCACCCTTCACCTTGCTTTTTTCTTTCCTGTTGCCATTGACAACAATTCAAGCACCAGCTCTTGCTTCCTAAGAATGAGGAAATTCTACAGACCCAACATATCAAATGGTTAGATTAGAAGGTACTGCTGGGGGCGGGGGGGGGGGGAGACACCTTGGGAAAAATTTCTTCCATTTAGCAAAATTCAAAATAGTATTTCTGTAAGATTGACTATTTGCCACCTGTTTTGTCTTTTTTTTTCTTTAGGAAGTTTTGAATGACACAAATTTTCTAGAGGACTTGCAAAAGTTGTTAGCCAGGTTTGGAACTAGTTTCACCACATGGCTTCTTGAGGTCAAAAGCAGTAAAGTGTGGCTCTTAAAAAGGAACTCCTCTCTCCTCATGCTGTTTGGCATAGGCCACCATTTCATGCCTCTGCAGCCCCACAGGATGAAGCCAAGATAAACCCCCCATGCAATCTCACTCTGCTGTGTTTATAATCTACACTCACTACAATGTTATACATTTCAAAATTGCCCAGGGTCTTTTTGGCAAGTTATTATCTATCAGGACATCTGGAATCAGTAGAGGAAGACACCACCTAAATCAGTGGCTTTTAAATCTTTTTTTTTTTTACTTTGACCCATGATACAAAATGATTTTTATATCTTGACCTTGCACACACATTTGTAAACTAGACAAAAATATTCACAAACTGAATCAAGAGAATCATGAAACAAAAATTTCTTATCCTGATACACCCCAAAATTTCAATCCCAGCTCTATTTTGTTAAAAAATAAATAAAATGAAATTGTTGCTGCACAGTATATTGAACACTGCCCTTCAATGGGTCATAACGCTTGTTTGAAAAACACTGGCCCAGAAGCTGTGACTGCGCTTCCCAAGTTGAAAGGCTTTCCACAATCTTGTCCCATTTCCCTGTTTTATATGAGTTCCCCCTTCTCCTAACACAGCTTTAAAAATAAAACAACAGGAGGAGTCAAGATGGCGGAGAAGTAGGAGGCTGAGACGACATCAGGCAGCAGGAGATCAGCTAGATAGCCTATCAAACCATTCCGAACACCTACAAATCCAACAGGAGATCGAAGAGAAGAAAAACAACAATTCCAGGAACAGAAAATCGACCACTTTCTGAAAGGTAGGACCAGCGGAGAAGTGAATCCAACGCGACGGGAAGATAGACCCCAGGGGGAGGGGCCGGCTCCCGGCAAGCGGCGGAGCACAAAATCAGAACTTTTAAAAGTTGGCTCCACGGAGGGACATCGCTCCAGAGGCTAAACTGGGGTGAAGACCTCGTGGGGACAGCGTGGACTCAGGTCCCACGGGGTCACAGAAGGAACGGGGGTGTCTGAGTGTCGCAGAGCTCACAGGTACTAGAGGGGGGAAGTCGGCTGCGGAAACAGAGCCGAGATTTCCTAGTGGTCTGTGACACGGACAGGTGCTCTGTGGCACTGGCCGGTGCTCTGTGCGAGGCGTCCCCACAAGATCCGGGGAGACTCCGACCCGGGAGAGCTCAGGGATCTACGGGCTCCGGAAACTCCAGGTGGGACTCTGCCAGAGACAGAGACGCTTGATCACAGGCTGGGTGAGCTCGGAGCACTCCCAG
>ML111980.1:28115-39247 GCA_003697995.1 Taxidea taxus jeffersonii | reverse complement strand
TAAAAGTATTACCAGAAAGGAACAGAGACATTATACAGTAACAATCACCATACAGGCAATACAATGGCACTAAACTCATATCTCTCAATAGTTACCCTGAATGTAAATGGGCTAAATGCCCCAATCAAAAGACACAGGGTTTCAGAATGGATAAAAAAACAAAACCCATCCATATGCTGCCTACAAGAAACTCATCTTAGACCTGAAGACACCTCCAGATTGAAAGTGAGGGGGTGGAAAACAATTTACCATGCTAATGGACATCAGAAGAAAGCTGGGGTGGCAATCCTTATATCAGATCAATTAGATTTTAAGCCAAAGACTATAATAAGAGATGAGGAAGGACACTTCATCATACTCAAAGGGTCTGTCCAACAAGAAGATCTAACAATTTTAAATATCTATGCCCCTAACATGGGAGCAGCCAACTATATAAACCAATTAATAACAAAATCAAAGAAACACATTGACAAGAATACAATAATAGTTGGAGACTTTAATACACCCCTCACTGAAATGGACAGATCATCCAAGCAAAAGATCAACAAGGAAATAAAGGTCTTAAATGACACACTGGACGAGATGGACATCACAGATATATTCAGAACATTCTACCCTAAAGCAACAGAATACACGTTCTTCTCTAGTGCCCATGGAACATTCTCCAGAATAGATCACATCCTGGGTCATAAATCAGGTCTCAACAGGTATCAAAAGATTGGGATCATTCCCTGCATATTTTCAGACCACAATGCTCTGAAGCTAGAACTCAATCACAAGAGGAAATGTGGAAAGAGCACAAATACATGGAGGCTCAACAGCATCCTTCTAAAAAATGAATGGGTCAACCAGGAAATTAAAGAAGAATTGAAAAAAACCATGGAAACAAATGATAATGAAAACACAACGGTCCAAAATCTGTGGGACACAGCAAAGGCAGTCCTGAGAGGAAAATATATAGCGATACAAGCCTATCTCAAGAAACAGGAAAGGTCTCAAATACACAACCTAACCCTACACCTCAAGGAACTCGAGAGAGAACAACAAAGAAAGCCTAAACCCAGCAGGAGAAGAGAAATAATAAAGATCAAAGCAGAAATCAATGAAATAGAAACCAAAAAAACAATAGAACAAATCAATGAAACTAGGAGCTGGTTCTTTGAAAGAATTAATAAGATTGATAAACCCCTGGCCAGACTTATCCAAAAGAAAAGAGAAAGGACCCAAATAAATAAAATCATGAATGAAAGAGGAGAGATCACAACCAACACCAAAGAAATACAAACAATCATAAGAACATATTATGAACAACTCTATGCCAACAAATTCGACAATCTGGAAGAAATGGATGCTTTCCTAGAGACATATAAACTGCCAAAACTGAACCAGGAAGAAATAGAAAACCTGAATAGGCCCATAACCAGTAAGGAGATTGAAACAGTCATCAAAAATCTCCCAACAAACAAAAGCCCAGGACCAGATGGCTTCCCAGGGGAATTCTACCAAACATTTAAAGAAGAATTAATTCCTATTCTCCTGAAACTGTTCCAAAAAATAGAAATGGAAGGAAAACTTCCAAACTCATTTTATGAGGCCAGCATCACCTTGATCCCCAAACCAGACAAGGATCCCATCAAAAAAGAGAATTACAGTCCAATATCCTTGATGAACATAGACGCGAAAATTCTCACCAAAATACTAGCCAATAGGATCCAACAGTACATTAAAAGGATTATTCACCACGACCAAGTGGGATTTATTCCAGGGCAGCAGGGTTGGTTCAACATCCGCAAATCAATCAATGTGATACAGTACATTAACAAAAGAAAGAACAAGAACCATATGATACTCTCAATAGATGCTGAAAAAGCATTTGATAAAGTGCAACATCCCTTCCTAATCAAAACTCTTCAAAGTGTAGGGATAGAAGGCACATACCTCAATATTATCAAAGCCATCTATGAAAAACCCACGGCAAGTATCATTCTCAATGGAGAAAAACTGAGAGCTTTTCCGTTAAGGTCAGGAACACGGCAGGGATGTCCACTATCACCACTGCTATTCAACATAGTACTAGAAGTCCTAGCCTCAGCAATCAGACAACAAAAAGAAATTAAAGGCATCCAAATCGGCAAAGAAGAAGTCAAACTATCGCTCTTTGCAGATGATATGATACTATATGTGGAAAACCCAAAAGGCTCCACTCCAAAACTGCTAGAGCTTGTACAGGAATTCAGTAAAGTGTCAGGATATAAAATCAATGCACAGAAATCAGTTGCATTTCTTTACACCAACAACAAGACAGAAGAAAGAGAAATTAAGGAGTCAATCCCATTTACAATTACACCCAAAACCATAAGATACCTAGGAATAAACCTAACGAAAGAGGCAAAGTATCTATACTCAGAGAACTATAAAGTACTCATGAAAGAAATTGAGGAAGACACAAAGACATGGAAAAATGTTCCATGCTCATGGATTGGAAGAATTAATATCGTGAAAATGTCTATGCTACCTAAAGCTATCTACACATTTAATGCAATACCTATCAAAATTCCATCCAATTTTTTCAAAGAAATGGAACAAATAATCCTAAAATTTATATGGAACCAGAAAAGACCTCGAATAGCCAAAGGAATATTGAAAAAGAAAACCAAAGTTGGTGGCATCACAATTCCAGACTTCAAGCTCTACTACAAAGCTGTCATCATTAAGACAGTATGGTACTGGCACAAAAACAGACACATAGATCAATGGAACAGAATAGAGAGCCCAGAAATAGACCCTCAACTCTATGGTCAACTAATCTTCGACAAAGCAGGAAAGAACATCCAATGGAAAAAGGATAGCCTCTTCAACAAATGGTGTTGGGAAAATTGGACAGCCACATGCAGAAAAATGAAATTGGACCATTTCCTTACACCACACACGAAAATAGACTCAAAATGGATGAAGGACCTCAACGTGAGAAAGGAATCCATCAAAATCCTTGAGGAGAACACAGGCAGCAACCTCTTCGACCTCAGCCGCAGCAACTTCTTCCTAGGAACAACGCCAAAGGCAAGGGAAGCAAGGGAAAAAATGAACTATTGGGACTTCATCAAGATCAAAAGCTTTTGCACAGCAAAGGAAACAGTCAACAAAACCAAAAGACAACTGACAGAGTGGGAAAAGATATTCGCAAATGACATATCAGATAAAGGGCTAGTATCTAAAATCTACAAAGAGCTTAGCAAACTCAACACCCAAAGAACAAATAATCCAATCAAGAAATGGGCAGAGGACATGAACAGACATTTCTGCAAAGAAGACATCCAGATGGCCAACAGACACATGAAAAAGTGCTCCATATCACTGGGCATCAGGGAAATACAAATCAAAACCACAATGAGATACCACCTCACACCAGTCAGAATGGCTAAAATGAACAAGTCAGGAAATGACAGATGCTGGCGAGGATGTGGAGAAAGGGGAACCCTCCTACACTGTTGGTGGGAATGCAAGCTGGTGCAACCACTCTGGAAAACAGCATGGAGGTTCCTCAAAAAATTGAAAATAGAGCTACCTTATGACCCAGCAATTGCACTACTGGGTATCTATCCTAAAGATACAAACGTAGTGATCCAAAGGGGCACGTGTACCCGAATGTTTATAGCAGCAATGTCCACAATAGCCAAGTTATGGAAAGAACCTAGATGTCCATCAACAGATGAATGGATAAAGAAGAGGTGGTATATATATACAATGGAATACTATGCAGCCATCAAAAGAAATGAAATCTTACCATTTGCGATGACATGGATGGAACTAGAGCGTATTATGCTTAGCGAAATAAGTCAACTGGAGAAAGACAACTACCACATGATCTCCCTGATATGAGGAAGTGGAGATGCAACGGGGGTGGGAGTTAAGGTGATAGGAAAAGTAAAAATGAAAGAAGATGGGATCGGGAGGGAGAAAAACCAAAAGAGACTCTTAATGTCATAAAACAAACTGAGGGGGGTGGGGGGAAGAGGGGTTGGGTGAGGGTGGTGGGGTTACATCATATGTTTAAATAAAGCTTAAATAAAGTAAAAAAATATATATATTTAAAAAAATAATAAAAAAATAAAACAACAGATTCCTTTTATTGGGCACCTACATTGTGACAGTTTCTGTATTAGAGACTATGCATATGATATCTCTAATACTTATTACCCTGTGATGAGAGCATGATTTCGTCTCAAATGACAAATGAAGACACTGAGGCTCAGGGAATTTGATCAAGTGAGTGACTGAGCTAGAACTTGAACTAAACTGGGTATAATCCCAGAAGCCCTTCTCTTTCCACAGGAACACAGTGGCCTATGTGTCTCCCTACCGTCCCTCTGCTCATTTTGCCTGGAACCCACTCATGTTCATGTTGTTCCTTTATCTGGAAAGCCCTTCCATCTTCTGCCTCTGGCATTTCACATCTGTCTACTCACATTTCTGGACCTATCTCAAAATCTACTTTTTCTAAGAAACCACCCAGATGACATTGGCCCATGTTTTACTACCTCCTAATTCTGGTAGATAGTAAATCTCAGAGGTTAGAACTCAAGCACAGGAACCAGACTGCTGGTTTTGAATGCTAATTCAGTCGCATAGAGCCTGGTGATGGTATTAACCATTTGTGTCTCCATTTTGTCTTCTGCAAATGGGGAGAATTACTGCTGCTACCCTTTAGGGTTTTAGTCAAGATAAATGAATTAACAGTTAACAGACATAGAGGGATTTTTATAGAAGCTGGTGGACAGTAGGATTTTAATAAATACTATCATTACTCAGTTGCACCACAATGAGACTTCCTATCCCTTAATTATGTATTCAACATGTATGTGTCTTACTTCTCTGACTAAAATGTAAGCTCTTCCTAGGCAGGACTGGACCACATTTCTATGTATAGTTATATCCCAGAGTTACATAATCCCAAGCATGCCATATGCATTTAACAAGTCAGAATTAAGCATTTCAAAACTGACCAATGCCAGATGAAGAACTTTTTTTTTTGGCCAAGGAACAGCCAGTGAGGACCTGATAGCCTTCATATTTCTGAAGGTAAATACTGGTGACCTTTGATGATATTCTTTTTTTTTTAGAAACTCACCAGGACAGTTTTGAAGTTCCCCACATAGAACGGCTCTTGGGGAGGTCTGTAGTACAGATCTGCTGTACGCTGTTCAATGACTAAGCAGACATAGATTTCATAGATTATTTACTGAGACTGGGAGATACAAAAATTTACACCTTTTTATTTTTCCCAAGCTGATGTTATTTTAGCTCTTGAACTTTTATTTCCATTTCATTAAGTTGACTTTGTCTCTTTAGAGTTAAAGCTATCATTCTACCTGTGATTCCTACCCCTCACTTCACTTTCTCTCCATCTTGACCAGGGTAGTCCAAGTTCCTAAGCCCAACTGGGGCAAGGATGGAGTGAGAAATAGGACAATAAATTCTGGAGGTTTTTGCCACCTCCAGACCTTAATGAGCCTGCGAACAGGGCACCAAAAGGTCAATGTGTTATATGGGCCTCTGCAGAAAATAGGACATTTTAAATTCATTCAATACAACCACTTTCTTTGCCCATGGTTTTCTTTTTTAACCTCACCCAATTTGATCCATTCTGCAAACCCCTGCCCCTCATAATAAGCACTTTGCTGTAAGGAAGTGACAGTTACAGTAAAGGTACAGACCTCCAGCCTGGCTGACTTTTGCCACTAGTCATAATGGAAACACTTTTTTTCCTCACAGAAGCACAAAACAGCAAACACAGAAAGAGTCACAAAGAGAAATCCCACAGGAAAAAGCATTAGGAACATCAAAAGAAAATCACATATCTTACTGTATTTATTATTTTTTTCCAAGAAGTAACAGTGTGAGATCCCTCAGATATCTGCCTGTAGGGAAAACATTTCTGTTCCACTAACAAAGCCTTTATTGATTTTGATGGAACCAAAACATTGCCCCCCAACCCCTCCTTCTAGAATTTCACTTGTTAAATGCTGGTCTCAGAATGTGGTTCTGCACTCTTGCTCCCATATTTGTTGGCCTGGTTCAAGGAAGATTGGGAAATATGGATAGAAATGACAGCTC
This sequence comes from Taxidea taxus jeffersonii, assembly GCA_003697995.1. NCBI lineage: Eukaryota > Metazoa > Chordata > Mammalia > Carnivora > Mustelidae > Taxidea > Taxidea taxus. The sequence goes on along the minus strand of ML111980.1, from coordinate 33,133 downwards.
CCTGGGAAGCAGCATTTTTTTTCTAGAAAGCTACTTGAATAAGTTTCAGCTGAGGGATAAATCATCCTCAAACTCTACCTGCTCTATTGATGGCTCACAGAAAGATCTAAAAGAGCCTGGACACTCACTCGTTGCTCAGAATTCTTGGAGTTATAACCTTGTCTGACTGATTGTCTGATTTCACTCCAGAATCTTTCAGTGTATTATATTGCACGTGCTTCTACTGATGCAAATAGAAATATATAAATCAGGGTACAGTCAGCCAGGTTTGAGGATTTTATAGCATCCTTCAAAATATCGGTAGCAGACTAAGATTATAAAGTCATATTCTTGGCTTCAACCCAAAGCAGTAGGTACTGGTGTGATCAGGATAGTGCTAAGTGTGAATTTGGAGAAATTTCTTTTAGGAACCATACACCCGCTTTAGTTTGTGTTCTGAGACTGGTTCTCCCAGGCTTCTTGGGACATCTCTGAAGACCAGTTCTGCTACCACAGCCACAAGCTCAAGTGGCCAATCAGTTTGGCTTATTGCAAACCTAGTTTAGCTGTCCAGTGGGGCTTATGACAAAGACAGATGTTCAGTACCACATGTTGGTATTACTTGCAAAAAATAGTTATGTTTGTTAAGAAATCATAAATAACGTATTTCACTAAATAAACAATTATTCGGTGATAACAAGACAGAACCAAAGAAAACAAAACTTAGAGTAAAATCTTTCTGATGTACCGACTTTACTTTGATGTCTCTTTCTCACAATCTCCATGTAATTATCTTAAAAGTAAATTCTATTTCCAATAATAAATTAATGTCATCTTTCCTCTACCCTGCTGAAAGTTCTAAAATGAAATCCACCTGCAAGTCAGTTTGCTAGTCAGTTTTCAGGGTTTCTAAATAATCTGCCTGTTCCTTCTAGAATAGTATAAGTACCTCCTCCTGCAGTAAATTTTTTTCAGAAAAATCGTACTTTTAAGATTCTTCTTTTCAAAGCAGAGCTCTCCCTTTGAACTTCCTTTTCCAGGAATTCTACCCAGGGATGAACCAGTGTCTACTCTAAGCCTATTGAAAACTATCCTTAACTTTTGCATACCAGAGTCTTATTTTCACAGAATAAGCATCATTGGATATAGCATTAGAATACATTATGGGGAAAGAACTTCAGAAGGTCTACACCAAACCTATTCACCCAAACTTTGGAGCAGGAGGCTGGCTGGGGGGGAAGAAATGACCTAATTCAGGGAGTTGATGAAATCTGGGTAGCCAGAAGCTATAGTCCTGTACTCATGGAAAGTGAAGATGAAGGAGAACTAGGTGTCCTTTTCCATCTCACTGGGTGTGGTGGAATATTGTCTGTCCTTCAACCCTGACCTAAGCTGTTTAGCTCCGTGTGAGAGGTCACAACAGATGAGGAGAAAGAGAGAAGGAGAGTGATGAGACATTCCAAAGACTCAGAGACTACACTTAAGTCAAAGACAGGTACTCTCCAAAATGGCACCATGGCCCAGAGATTCTGGGTCAGGTTCAACCTGCGTGAACAACAGCATGTTGGCATGAATGATAAGATGATGTCATGTTACTCCCTGGTTTCCAACTCTTCAGTGGCTCCCTTTGTTCTCACGATGAGTCACCAAAACGTTCCAAGTCCTATTGAACCTGCAGATTTGGCCTTGACATAGCTCACAGGCTCCCTCTCAAGCGACCTCCCTCTCCATCTTTGTGCTGAAGCCACAGTCACTTTTCTGATATTCCCACTCAGTCCGGAGAGGAGGTCCTGCTCCTCTCCGGACCTCCCCTATCTAAAATGCCTATTCCCTCCAGCCCCACACCAACTCCAGTATCATTTGTGTCATTTTTTCCTGGAAGCCAACCTGATCTTTCATCACCCTACACCTTCTCTTTAGGCACTTGATACAAATGCTATTAAATTATAATTTGTCTAATGGCTGTCTTCTGCATTAGACTAGAAAATGGATGAATGCAGGAACTAGATCTGCCCTGAATTCTCAGCATCTAAGACAATGCCTGAGTCCCAGAGGGCACTCGGTAAACCTTTGCTGAGTGAACACCTGAGAATGAATGAAGTTGTGTAGGAAGACATGGGAACACTTAAGTTAGTAACATGGTGCATTTCGAGCATTCTATAAAACCTCCACACTAATGTTTCCTAAATACCCACTGTAGAGAGATTTTATAAATTATAAACAAAATAGATCTCTTAACTTACAGAATAATTTTAGTCTATCTTCAAAGCCAGAATGTAGCACTTCCGTTAACAATCATGGGAGGCAAAGAGAAAAAATATGGAGAAAGATTAAAATAACTGTTCCACAATTCATGTGCTATCCTTTCCACCATTTAATTCAGTGGATTAATGGGTTAAGTCAATTTTAGTTTAGTGGATTTTTAAAATTTAGAATTTCATGTGTGCTATTTCCTGCTTTGTTAGTATAGGCAGTACTCATGGCTGAAATGGAACAGAAAAAACTGTCTGGGCCAGAATTCATCATGACCGAGGGACAGGACTGTAACAGGTGTCAGAGTGATCAGAGATAATTATACCAAGGTGGATACAAATGATCCTGATTCTTTTCCCTACATGTAGTTGAGTTTCATCAAGAGCAGCACTTCTCAAACTTTCATGTGCATTAGAAAGGGAATCTGGTTAAATGGCAGATTCTGATTCAGTCAATGAGGAATGAGGCCCAAGATTCTGTATTTCTAACAAGCTCCCAAGTAATGTCTATCCAGTTAGCTCAAGGATTACGGTTTAAGCAGCAAGCAAGGGGCTAGAACAGACAGGACCAGTCACAGGTGGGCACAGGTCAGATGGCACCATCACACTCTGATGCAAGTGTAAAGTGAGGATTTTCCTCACTGAAAGGTAGTGTCAGAAAGTGCCAAATATAACATATTTTAGAGGCTAGAGGCTAGCTAGGCCACTTGGAACAGTGAAGAGCAAAGACCATCTGTCACCAGCAGAGGGAAGCAGAGGGCAGGGTAAGTGGCACAGGATTCTCCAACAAGCCAAACACCCCGGAGGGCAATTCCACTAACGCTCAGAGACTAGGTGAGAGGGCACCCAAAGAGACAGCAGTGTGGAGAGAGGTTCACATGGATCAGAATAAATGCACAGGACAGAGCACTTTGTAGCAATGGAAGCAACACCCATCACTAAGTCAGGAGACCCAGGATTCAATTCAGGCAGAAGCTGAAACCTTTTGGGGCAGTCACTCACCATCAGCTGGATTCCTTCCGGTAAAACAGGAAGGAGTGTGAAGCATGGTCTCTAATGGGCGTTTCCATCGTTCACATTCTGTGATGAGTGCTTCTTATTCAGACTTTGAGGAAACTGGAGGGGTCCCTATCCTATAGGCAAAGGATGGAAGTCTGAGGGAGGACAAAGCCTGTGAAGAAATGGCTGGTCACCGGGAGGCAAGTCCCAAAGGGCACATGGACTGGCAGTGATTGGTTTGGTCTAAAGGCCAGGGCTCTGCTGAGGCTGTGGGGTTTTTATTGTCAGTTTTAGTTTTTTTTGTTGGTTTTTTTTTTTTTAATCAAAGATTATGTGTAAATTGGTTTTAAAAAGCCAAAGAGGAGGCATCTGGGTGGCTCAGTCAGTGAACCTCTAACTCTTGGTTTCTGCTCAGGTCATGATCTCAGCGTGGTGAGATCAAACCGCACATGGGCTCTGTGCTCAGTGCAAGTTGGCTTGAGATTCTCTCCCTCTCCCTCTGGTCCTCCCTCTGCTCACACTCACTTGCTCACTTGTGCTCATGCTCTCTCTCTCTCTCTCAAATAAATAAATAAAATCTTTTTTTAAAAAGCCATTTGACAAAAAGGCTTATAAACAATAGTAGTCTCTTGTCCACATTATCCTCCTCATCCTTTTCCCCAGAAGCAATGTCTTTTAATTATTTTACTGTTTCTTCTCCATATTCACCTCCATATTTCCAAATAATATGTACAATATAATCCTGTTACTTGACTCAGTAGCTTTTGACTTTTTCCTATGGTAGATTAGGATGTTAATTCAATCATACCATCTCTTCCCTTCCATTATTCTCCAAATATAGTATATCTTACTTTTTTAGATTATATCTATGTTCAGTTTCCATTATTATGACTATATGTTATTTAAGTAACCTACTGTGTCAAGTAAAATACTGTGATTATACTTAATTTTTGGTACAACTCCCTGCTTTTTCTGGAATAATTGTCTTTTTTTTTTTTTTTTTTTAATTTGCTTCGTTTCCTTTGACCAGCTGACTAAATTTCCCACACTCTCCAATAGCTCTGTAAAATGTCTCTTTCAAAGACAGTTTTCCACATGGGGGAACTGTCAGATTATTCTCAGGTTCACCTTTTTTTGTGTTGGATCCTGTTTTGTGAATTCCATCCTTCCTCTTGGGTTTTGTTTTTTTTTTCCTATTTTAGTGGAGCATATCCTCTGGTAACATCCACCAACCTTTATTTCTATGCCAGAGTGCCCCTCTGGGCATTGTGGTTGCCTAAGGCACATTCTCCAGTAGCTTTCTCAGGAAGAACTCACAAGGCCAATGCCTCTTAAATAATGGTCATGACAGCAGGTCTCAGCTCTTCTATTTGAAGATAAGTTTAGCTGGATTAAAAAACTCCTTAGCTTACATTTTCTTTCCTTGAATATCTTTATTATTTTCTTCCATTGTTTACTGTCATCATACATTGTTCTTGAACAGTCTGATGAAAACCAATTTCCTTTCCCTAACACATGAATTATCTTTTAGCCCAGATACCCAAAGGATTTTCTTTCCTTCATTCTTTCAAATTCAATATGCTTATTAGACTATGTATCAATGGTGGCCTTCTTTGGGACAGTTTTCCCAAGTATTTTCCCTTTTAATCTGAGGCTTGAAATAATCTTTCACTTCAATAAAGTTTTCTTGAGTTACAGATTTTAGTTTTTGTTGTACTCCATTTACTTGGTTTCCTTTTTTGAGGATTTCTATCATTTGTATATTAAGTTTTCTTTACTTATCCTTTT
>ML111980.1:0-28036 GCA_003697995.1 Taxidea taxus jeffersonii | reverse complement strand
CATTTGTATATTAAGTTTTCTTTACTTATCCTTTTATCTGTCCCTTGCTCTCAAATCCTCTTTCTCCATTTCTGATTGATCCATAATTTTTTTTCCTTTTCCTTATTCTGTTTCTCTAGAACAGCATCCATTGTGTTTGTCTTTTGTTTTCCTCCTAATTTTGTCATTTCTGAAATTTTTCTTTTATTTTTACTTCTTTTGTAAGTTATGCTATTTAATGTTTCTTTTCTCCAATTATCTCACTCCTGAGTTTTTCTTATTCTGATTGCTGTTATTCTATCATAATTTCTATCAATTTTCTTTATCTTGTTTTAAAACATTGGTTTATAACTGTCATCTGCTCTGTGGGTATATTTTTATAGAATATTTCATTGAGTGAGGACATTATTCTACTTCTTAGTCTCCTTTTTTTAAATAACTTTGTATTATTTCACTCACAACATTTTTCTGGTGCTCATTTGTCAAACAGATGAATTTTACTGAACTTTTAGGAAGCAGGGATGAGTTGGTAGCTTTTGTAGTTTCATAGGCTTAGAGTTCCTTCTTCGTTGTTTTAGAAGCGATAAGTGCACAGCCTTGAGCTTTCTGATATGTGCCTCCTCTGTGCCCCTCTTCCATTTCCAGCAAAATTTCTCAGTCCTTTGTGATTATTCTTTCTATTCTCAATTTGGATTCTACTCACATTAGTTTCTCCTCAATCCAAAACTTTGCCTCTGAATGGAGATTTGGGTTTTCAGTTTCTAGACTTGGTAGAACCCAGACTACACTAAATGCTCTCCTGTTAATTGCAGCCTTTAGCTCAAGTGACGGATGGAGCTTAGACTCTGCTATGGGAAGTCTAAACACTAGTCTTTTCACCATACCTCCCTTTAAGTCAGAAAGGCATGGTGCTGGCTCTACTCTGTATCTCATTCCACTCCCAGGGTTTCTTAAATATATGTCACTTTTAGAGGGGAAGTCTGAAAGGGAAAGTAACATAAGAGTAATATATGAATCTCCACATAAAACCTGAGAGCAACTATTATCCTTGAGTTATAGGTTCTAACCAGCATTATTTCAAAAATGTAGCAACTCATTGGATCCACAGTTTTGGGGTTTCTATACTAGTTGTTCTATCTGAGTACTTGAGTTTGAGGGGAGTTTGTGATCTTGGGCTTCTATAGTCCACTACTTCACCATTTGTAAATCGTATAAAGAACAATAGCCACAGAGTTATTAATGATAAGATGAGGTGATGTGGAAATTGAAGAGACGAAATTGCCTGTGATTTAACCTGATATGCAAAATTCTATAAATTGTAAAATGATGCAGCATTGCTAGATATTTCAAAATAGATTTATGAAATATGTGAAAACCTATGGTTTTTAATTGTACTGTTTTCACCTTATATGCTATGTATTTCTGTCTTTTTCCACCATAAGAGCAAAGATTTTTTCAAATTTTGTTCACTACCTAGTACAGTGCCTGGTACATTGCAGGCACTCTAATAAAGAATGCTTAAATGGCTGGTATCCAAGATCTATAAAGAGCTTCTCAAACTCAACAACCAAAAAACAAATAATCCAGTCAATAAAGGGGCAGAAGACATGAAGAGAGAATTTTCCAAAGAAGACATACAAATGGCTAACAGACACATTAAAAAATGCTCAACATCACTAGCCATCAGGGAAATACAAATCAAAACCACAATGAGATACCACCTTAACACCAGTTAGAATGGCAAAAATTAACAAGAGAGCAAACAACAAATGTTGGCAAGGATGTGGAGAATAGGAAACCCTCTTACACTGTTAGTGGGAATGCAAGCTGGGGCAGCCACCCTGGAAAACAGTACGGAGGTTCTTTAAGAAGTTAAAAATAGAGCTAACCTATGACCCAGCAATTGCACTATAGGTATTTATCCCAAAGATACAGGTGTAGTGGTAAGAAGGGGCACATGTACCCCAAGGTTCATAGCAGCAATGTCCACAACAGCCAAACTGGAAGGAGCCAAGATGCCCTTCAACAGATGAATGGATAAAGAAGATGTGAATTGTATCTTCAATGGAATATGACTCAGCCATCAGAAAGGATGAATACTCACCATTTTCATCCACATGGATGGGAACTGGAGGGGATTATGCCAAGTGAAATAAGTCAAGCAGAGAAACAATTATTGTATGGTTTTATTCATATGTCGAACATAAGGAATAGAGTAGAGGACCACAGGGGAAGGGAGGGAAAACTGAATGGGAAGAAATCAGAGAAGGAGACAAACCATGAGAGACTCTGGACTTCGGGAACCAAACTGAGGGTTACAGAAGGGAGGGGGTGGGGGGATGGGGTAACCAAGTGATGGGCATTAAGGAGGGCACGTGTTGTGATGAGCACTGGGTATTATATGCAACTAATGAATCATTGAACACTACATCAAAAACTAATGATGTACTATATGTTGGCTAATTTAACATAATAAAAAAAATAAAATAAATACTTGATGAACAAACTAATCATTTGTGCTAACTTTGCCTTAAAGCCTACCATGCAGGAGATAAAACAAATGGGCAAAAATTACATTATTCTTTAGCTGTTTTTGAATTAGGACTGTGTAACATGCTCTGCCAACCCATTTCCTTCACCATTTTAGTTTGCTTTGCATTATCGCCTAAAAATAACACCACCTACCCCTCTCACACCCCCCACACAGCACCCCCTCCCCATGCTGCAGCACAGGGACTCCACAATACCCAGAGTGCCAGAAACAGCTGCTGCTGAAAACGTGGCAGCATTGGCTTCATGCCTCTATCCTCCAGTCCAAGACATAAAAAATTGGAAACAATGTGGAGAATAGCTGGGCAGAGAACAAGAAGGATCATTGTCCTTCTCTCACTGATGTTTAGAGAAGTCAGGCAGTCTGTTTTTAAGTAAATAGACTTGCTCTAATGGAGCAATCTGTCAAAATAAGCTGGGCTGCTTAGAGGGGATGGGAAGGTGCAGCACTGCTTCCCTCTCCCCTGGGAGCTATTTATTTGCAAGGGGTGACAAATGAGAGCAAGGCAGAAGCCTGCAGTAATGACACTCAAAGCAAGAAAAATAATAGTATGTGGCTCAGGATGGGCTCATCCTAACTCCATGTATAGATGGGTTTTGTGTGTTTAAATATCTAGCCCTTCCATTTGCATCTCAAATGGTCCAGAGATGGGGCAGACAACTGCAGAACCATCACCAAGTTGTTTCTAGTCAGTGGGTTTTGCAAGGAGGGAGAAGGGTCACAATGAGCAGATTAATGAGGAGAAACTAAGTCTCTGCAGGTTGTCTCCCTCTTTACTAATGGAGGGGGAACAAACCAGAAGTTTGCTTCGTCACCACATAGTACTTGACAAAGGAGTACCACATTTACATCGGGAGATATATGCAGCACGGCGTGGGGTGCAGGGGAATGTGGAGGGGGGCAATTACCAAATGCTCACATGAAAACTCATATTTTGGACTTTACCCACAATATTCACTGCTGGTGAAACAACACAGTGAAAGGGCCAGGTGTAGGTTAACTCTTTTAGTTTGTGCCAGAACCTTGAATTCTCTGGAAAGAAGAAAAGGATTTAATGTAAACTATAAATGCTTTAATCAAGTGGCTTTCTTCGCATACCATGAAAGCATTTTGAAACATCCAAATAAAAAAAATTCCCTTATTTTCTGAAAATATAACCTCTTAAAACACCAAGGACGCTGCCAGACCAAGTCCCATCAAGTAACAAGGCACAATAAGAAGCTTAAAAGGGGTACGGATTAAGTTACATTTGTATGAATAAGCCCTTTTTTTGTTGTTCAGGTCTCAATCCTTAAATGATCCTATCTCGTGCATGGAAGGTGTCTCCTCATTAAATTATACACTTAAATCCTCAGTGTGGGTCCCAGGCCCAGAAAGTCCCCAGGGCTCACCAACCTTTGGAGACAAATACCTACATCAATGACTATAATTCAGGTTGCTGGCCCATTGTCCCCACTGGCAGGACCCTCCCCTCACCCCAACCAGGTGTTGCTGAGATGCCCAGGCCCCGTGTCACATGTGCAGAGGAGAAGCTTGCACATGCTACGCGCCCATGAGCACAGAGACAGCCCTGCGGTAGGCACCTTCTGTGGGGCGCCCTTCTTGCCCCGGTGGTGTCCCCAGGTTCTCAAATCTGCAAAGCACACTGCTGCCTAAAGATGCCCATCAGCTTCAGGCCTCACTGGTTAATGCCATGCTGCTTCCACAACAAAAAGTGAGAGGGCCTCTCACTCCGGTACCATGTCCCACTTTTCTCCTTGGGCCTTAAGACAGCCTGATGGAGGCCTCATATCTCATAAAAATTTTTCGTAAAGACATCTTCACCCGCTTCTGCCTTCTGCTTCTCTGCCTGTCTCAGATTGAGACCAAGACCCCGGGAATGGATAAACACCACTCTTCCATCACTCAAAGGCACCCAGATGTCCTCCTTCCCAGAAATATTGAAGTACCCATGCAAACTAATTCCCTGAGGCCTTCCCTCCCATTTTCCAAACTTGCCAAGATATATTTGAACCTTAACATCCCGCCTTACCTTGTCTCTCACACCCAGGCACCAGGTCCTGGAAATGTTTCCTTTATAAGTCTTCACCCTGACCCTTCCTTTCCTTCTCCTCTGCCTCTCTTCATTCAAGCTCCCCTCTCTCTGCTTCTGGCTTACCTCAGAAGTTTGCTAACTGGAATCACTGCTCTGCTAATTCAGCCTAAAAGCTGCTCCTAAAACAATAATCCTCAGATGCCACCTTAAACACATAAACTTTTTGCTGTAGTTTCTGACTTTCAATTGGCCATACAAATCAGGTACGTTACAGTGGAGAAAATGCTAGCCTTGGAATCAATCACCCTGTGTACAAATCTGTGCTTGAGTAATTTCCATAACTTTAATTGCTTAAAATTTAAATTTCATCATCTGTAAAGTGTGGTATTAGTATGTGCTTCAGAGGTCTATTGGAAAAAAAAGTTAAATCATGAATATGAAGTTTTTAAAAAAATGTGAACTACAAATGTAAATAATAATGTTATAGAAATTCAAGTGCTTCCCTTTGAACTGAAGTCCTCCATAATCTGGCAACCACCCACTTTCCAACCTTTTCTCCAATTACTCCCATTTCCAACCCTCCTCCTGGACTCCTCTCTCTGTTTCTCATCTTTCAAATGTTTCTCTCACTTCCAGATAATGCTAGTTGCTAGAACAGATAAACCAAAATGTCATTGCCTTAATAAGAGAGCAGTTTATTGCTTGCTCACTTAAAATCCAACACAGGTATCCCCACTTGGCATGTGGGTCTCCTTCAAGTGATCTTCAGGATCTTTCTCTCTATGGCCCCACATCTTTAACATGTGGTTTCCAGGATCACTTCAAAAGGAAAGAAAACATGGAGAATCGCACATGAGAGGTTCTTCGGGGTCAGGCCTGGAAGGGGCTCAGGTCAGAGCTGAGTCACAGAACAGCATCAAATGTGGGGCAGTGGCATGTCCAATAGGAAGAGGGCACAGATTTGGAAGACAACCAGCAACTCTGTGCCACTATCTCAGATACACAACTAGAGAATAGTTGCCAGAATGTGTTCCGCAAGTATATCCTCCAATGACCAGTTGAGACCTCACTTCATTCATGAAATCCTTTTAGAGCAATCTAGCAGATCTTATTCTCCAAACTCAAACTCCTGACACATATTGATTATATTATCCTTGACTCATTAGCCTCCTTTTTGTTAAATCACAATGATGTTTATCAGATCTCTTTCTTCTCAAACTCTCTGGAACATTTAAATCTGATTTTGGCAGATTTAATGAATTTGTCAGAATCAAGGAATGTTGATGAGACACCTCCCCACATTGATGTCCATGATTTTGGCCCTCCTCCTCTCCCCAGGGAGCTCTATGGCTGGCTCAGTTCTTTTTTCCACTGCATAACTGTGAGAGTCTCCCAAAGCAACATTCTTCTGGCGAAAGAGGCTGGGAGGATGTGGTCTGGCCTCAAACCTCACCTCTGGTTGGAAAGAGGCCGACCCCCGCCCAGAGATCTTCCAAAGTATCTAAAGCCTCTTCAGCTGTTGAGTTGCATGATGTTAACAACACAGACATAAAACATAATAGCTTTTATATTTGTCGGTAAGCAACGATCCACAGTAAGAAGTTGGTAATATTGACTATAGAAAGAGTAGTAATTAAACATTTAAGGAAGTAAGGTAGGAAAGAGAAGAAGATGTAAAAAACGTTTCTGTCTACTTTTTATAGTGTTCATTAGTCAGACAGTAAAGTTTGTAAAATGTTTTCTCTATCGATGGCAGCATGTGTACGTACTATTCACCCTTGTCTGTTCTTCATTGGTTTGGGGAACAAATGAGACTCTATGAGATGAAGATAAGAGTATGATTTAGAGATGGAAGAAAATTAAGGAATTCATCAGTAATTTCTTACAGAACTTTGAAATATGAAAAAAAATCACCAGAATTCCAAAAACCCACCTGCAATTGTAAAATAGCCTCCAATTCCCTCTCCTCTCCTTCACCCGGAGGGAACTCAGATGCCCAGAACTCACAGGACCATTTGGAATTCCCTACTGTGAAATCTCTAGAGCAGCTGCTCCCCCATGGCTCTGAACAGCCCCGTGGTGAAGCCTTCATGTTCTCGGGGCAGAGCAGCGGGCTCAGCCCATCCTTTTGAAGAGGCACAAGCCTCATTTCTCGTTCTGCTGGTGACAGCATGGAACGGTGTAAACGAAAGGCTCCTCCACATTTATTCATGCAGCTCAGTTCCTGTCCTGTTGACGTTCCCGAGCAGATGTGCAAGTGCCCAAAGACAATTAAATTATGATTCATGCTCCAGGACGCCTGCTAAGGCAGGCTGCCTGGCCCTGAGCGAAAACCTATTTTAGCAGTAGCTGATGTTTCCCTTTGGTTGAGGACCAAGTCAGACCAGGCAGGGCTTTGAAGTTATTTCTGTCTCGGTGGATTAGAGGTATCAAAAGAAGCAGCTCCACAAACCTTTTAACAAATATTTACAATCCTGCGCTAAACAACCTCCACCGTACCTTAACCTTTACCGTCTTGTGAAATGCTTGCCAACCTCCCTGCCAAACTCCCGCGCCTGCCAGAGTGGGAGAGAGGGCCGCGGCTCCGAGGAAAGCAAGTACAAAACGGCAGGGCGTCCGCTCTTTCCGCCCCGGAGGGGCACGCGGCCAGTTGGCGCTGCCCAGCCCAGGAGGGGCCTCTTCCCCGGTCCCCCCCACCTGGGAGGGGGGTACTGCTCTGCCCTTGCGGGAGGGTTCCCCTTCTTGGCCAGGGTGTCAGGGGGACGCCTTATGTATTCGCCTTGGGGGAGTCGTGGGACTGCCCTGAAGCCGGTTTGCAAATGTGCCTAAGGGTGGCCGCAGCCAGCCCAGGAAAGACACATGACAGGGAAGCTCCAAGGAAGATGGTTGGGAGGCTGGAGGCCCGAGGCTCAGGGTTTTAGTCAGCTAGAAGGCTACAACACTTCGAGTAGTTTCTAATAGGCCTCCTTCCCTGAGAACTGCTCATCCCAGAATTCTTTAGTTGCTTCCTAAATGCTGTAGGGGTCAATTAAATGGATGACCAATGTTTGTTTGTTTTTCATTTAGGACTCCTCGCCTTGTAAGCACGAAGACCTCACAACAAAAATAGATGGAGACCAAGAAGATACCTGAAGGAAGCCTGTGGGTGGGATACCACCGTGAAGGTAGGGAAGGAGCAGTGGTCCAGTCCCTGGCTTATCTCCATTCCGACTTCTCCGGGGGTTATCTGTGACACTGCACCTGTGGAGTCAGGCCCAAGTCATTAAAGGAAACTCGCAGCACTGGCCAGGTGCCCCAGGTGGTTTTAATCAGCAGCAGAGGCCTCCATCAGAGAAATTAGCCAAGGCAGAGCTTTAGAGAAACTGATGGCAGCTGCTGACTTAAGAGCCACCACGGTTTTGTGGTAAAGCCCTGTGATGTGGTGCCCGCAGCCCCCCAGAACTTGCTGTGAGACCCTGAAGGGACCTACTAGAGGCCGCACAGCAGCAACAAAAGCAAGAGCACGAAGTATGCGCTATACTGTTCACAGGACCAGCACCTGTTACCTCCAGCTGCTATAGTCCGGGACATGCAGATTAGAAGCATGTGAACTCAGAGGCTTGCTGGCTGTGGTCATGGCCAGGCATTTAATTCATTCGTTCGATCGTTTATTCATTCATTCAGCAAATGTTTATATTTCAAGGCACTGTGTTAAGTGCCTAAGCTACGCCTAGTCTTGCCTTTAAAAGCTTACACTAATCACTACGGTAAGTACACAAATAGCTATAGTACAGGTTAGGATGGGTCATCATGTAGTCAGAGAAAGAGTGTGCATTGTCTCAGGTGGTGGAGAGAGACGATCTCTGTAATGGGGGAATCAGGAAAGATTTTACATGGGAACTAAGGGTTGAGGTAAAATTAGGTCATGTGAAGGTGACGCAGAATGTATTCTCAAGGATATGCAGTGTGAGGGATGGCATTGAGAAGGGAAAGCATGGACTGGCTTAAAAACAAAAGTAAGTTGTTCCATTTGAGTGGGCAATAGCAAATAGGAAAGGAAATATTGGACAAGTGGTCAGGAAAGTGGGATAGTTAGGAAATGGAGGGCGGAGTGTGCCTGCTCAGGGAGTCTGATTTTCAGGATAAAGTCATGGGAAGTCACTAAAGGTTCCTTAGCAAAAGAGTGAGTTGGTAAGATGGATACTTCAAGAAGACGTATCTTCTTTAACAGCCAAGAAAACTCTTGTACACAGGGCCAGGGTCACGATCAAACTTTGTAGTAGTTTCTATTACAGTAATATTCAGTAGCATCAACAAGCAAAGCCATCATCTCTTTTTAACCCCAAACTGTGTCCTCCTACTGCCCAGAGTACTCTTTGAGGCTACCAAATTTTCTGTGTGCTTAGGGAGTAAAAACTCATGTAAAACAAGTCTGTGCCAATTATAATTAGGAAGATCTGCCTGCTGGAGGGAGGGGGAGGACAGAACACAGTGAAGAGTTAATGATGATACTTAAAATGATTCTTACCCATGATTACCAACAAGTGGCACAACCTCCGGAAGCCTTTCTGAATGCCCTACAATCTCTCCTCACCTCAAATGGATTGAGGGGACTGCTTTCATAGCCCGAAACTTCCAGGTACATATTCTGAATTTACTCAGGTAACTTATAAAGTTTTTAATGCACCACCTCATTTCTGAAAATTGGTGAAAATATCTTTTTCTACAGGGGTATTTTCCTCGGTAACTACATAAAAACAATGGTAATAGCACATAGACATTGGGAGTCTTATTTTTAGGCATTAAATATATGATAAACTCAATACACTTTAAGAATAAGAAATGGTGGGGCGGGTGGGGGCGGTACCTGGGTGGCGCAGTTAAGCATCCAAATCTTGGTGGTTTTGGCTCAGGTCATGATCTCACCATCATGAGATACAGCCCTGCATGGGGCTCTGTGCTCAGTGTGGAGCCTGCTTGAGACTCTCTCTCTCCCTCCCCCTCTGCCCCTCCCCCCTCCTCATGCTGTCTCTCTCTCTCTCTCTCAAAAAACTTAATATATCTTTAAAAAAAAGAATATGAAATGGGAACGATGGTCATCACTCTATAAGATCTAGCTGACACCTGTTGGTTATATCCAATGTGATCATGTTTATTTATAGAAAATGCTTCCACAATTCCTACAGCAGTTCATAAATATTTGCTTTAATTTCAGAATTGAAATAAAATATAAATAAATTGAAATAAAAATAAGAATTTAAAAATTAAATGAAGTTGTTTCCTTTAAGAAATGTAGAAAATACATTATTATTTTAGGAAAATTAGAAAAAAATATATAAACAAAATAAAGAAAAATCCCACCAAAGACAATGACTGTTAATATTCTCCTACATATATATGTAAACAGGAGCATATGTGCACATTACTTTGTAGTTATATACTGCACAATTATATTGTGAATATCTTTCTAGGGAAAAATATTTAGTTGTGATGTACAGTACTTGTTAATAGAGAAATAACATCTTATTGTATAAATATACCATAATTCATTTAACTTACATGTTTTTGTTTGTTTGGATTGTTTCTAGCTTTTCCACTTTAAAGGCAGAACTTTTATGAGCATGTTTTCTAAATATTTGCTTACATTTGTAATCATTTCTTTTTTTTTTTAAGATTTTATTTATTTATTTATTTGACAGAGAGAGATCACAAGCAGGCAGAGAGGCAGGCAGAGAGAGAGGAGGAAGCAGGCTCCCTGCGGAGCAGAGAGCCCAACGTGGGGCTCGATCCCAGGACCCTGAGATTATGACCCGAGCTGAAGGCAGCGGCTTAATCCACTGAGCCACCCAGGTGCCCCTGTAATCATTTCTTTAGAACAAATTTGTATAAGTCTAATTTCTTGGTCAAAAGATAAGCATATTTTTAAAATTAATTTTTTAAATTTTTTATAAACATATAACGTATTTTTATCCCCAGGGGCACAGGTCTGTGAATCGCCAGGTTTACACATTTCACAGCACTCACCATAGCATATACCCTCCCCAATGTCCATAACCCCACCACCCTCTCCCGACCCCCCTAAGATAAGCATATTTTAAAATGTTTTGATGATTACTGACAAGTCTTCCAGAAATCTTAGGCCAATTTAATTTTCTTCCTGAAAAAGAACGAAAGTGGCTATTTTCTTGAAAACTGGACATTACTATTACACTGTATTGTTTATTCAAATATTTTATAATGCATATTATTCATGTGATTTCTTTCTTTTTGAGTTATGTTATTTGCCCATTGTAAAATTTGTCTATTTGGAATTTGTAATTCTTATGTTTAATAACTTCATATTTTTGTTGCAAATATCTTTGATATGTTTTAGTTTACCATTTTTTACTGGTTTTGATATAGTTCAAACTCTGTATGGGGTCAAATCTATGTACCTTTCCCTTGTATAGCTTCTGGATTTGTCCTTTTTATGGCTTCTGGGTTTAAAAAATCTAGCATACTAGATTCTATAAGTAGTCATCAAAACTTCTCATACTATTCTTATGAATTAAGAATTCTTATGAATTCTTATGAATTTGACATTTAAATTTCTTTAATCCTTTTGGAATTTATTTTGGCATGTGGTGGTAAAGTAGTTGTTTGTCCCTATGCATTTTGCAAGTAGCTAACCCAACACTATTTGGTAAAACATCCAATCCTTTTCACTGTGTCCCCTCTTTAATTACATACAAAATTTTCATAGATGAATGAGCCAGTTTAAGGATTTTCTATTTTTTGTTGAGTCAGAATTCCATTCCTCAGCCAATACTATGCACTTTATTAATTTAGCTTTATAATACCTTGTAATATCTAGTATGATATGGTGAGGTCCTCATGAGTGGTTTGTTTTGATTTATTCAAATAGAAATTGAGCTAGTCTCACCCATTTATCATTTAACATTTTTCATATGTTATAAAATTGTTCAAGCATTTAAAGAAGCATATAGAATAATAAAATTAACACCCATGTGCCCACCGTGAATCTAAAGGTTCTTTTGAATCTATTTATAACCTGTGTGTGCAGATATATACACTTGTTTCTAACTTTTAATTAAAATCGTGCTTTGAGGGAGCCTGGGTAGCTCAGTCAGTTAAGCGTCTGCCTTCGGCTCAGGTCATGAGTCCAGCATCCTGGAATCAAACCCCATGTCGGGCTCCCTGCTCAGCAGAGACTTTCCTTCTCCCTTTCTCCCTCTGCCCCACTCCCTCTGTTCATTCACACTTTCTCCCTCCCTCTCTCTCAAATAAATAGTAAAATCTTTTAAAAAAGTTTAAAATCATGCTTTGAATATTATGTCTCCATTTTTTTGTTGATGTTCAATATTATGTTTGTGAAGTTTATGCAATTGACATATATATATACATATGTGTATATATATATATATATCTAGCTTTATCTTTCATTTTCATTGCTTCATAATATTCCAATATATGAATGGAATGTATAAATTATCTATCCATTGCCTTGTAATGAGGTTTTATGTGCTTTCCTTTGCTGTGAACATTCTTGTCCATGTCTCTGTATGTGCATGTAGGCATTTGTCTAGGAGGAATACAGACTTACGAGTAGAATCACGGAGTTATGGGATGCGTACCTCTTCAGCTTCATTCTGGGTATTGTCCTGGTACTCTCCAGAGTGGCTGTATATTTACTTTGTTACAATTAGTGTGTAAGAGTATCCATTGCTCCACAGCCTCGCCAGAGCTTAGTGTTTCCAAGTTTTTAAAATTTTCATCAATCTATCAATTTATTCTTCCACATGAACTTTAGAATTGTATTGTTGAGTTCTAAAAAACCTAGCTCAATAAGATTTTTAATAGAATTTGTAACTCATATATTTATTTGGAAAAAGTAGTTCCTCTATATGTAATGGAAACTCTCCCCATCTCAGAATACAATTTTTCTTTCCAGTATTTACTTTTGCTTCTTTCTAAAGTTTTGCATTTTTTCATAGTCATGAACATTGTTTAAGTTAATTCATATGCATTGCATATCTTATTGCTATTGTGAATGAACTTTTTTCAAAAGTTGTTTTTTTAAAGTCAAAATTTATTTTATTCCTTTATTGACTTTGAATTTAAGTAGATTAGTGCCCCAAAAAGATGGAAAATATGTTAAGAACAAATAGCTGTGCACATCCATAGCATTATCTAAAATGTCAAATAAAAGGTCAGCACTGAAATTAAACTTCAGTACTATTATAAACACTGCTGGTCCCCTTCATCTGATATGCTCCACTCTCCAGAAGCCCTATAAAAAAAAAAAAAAAGTCACTTTCAATGGCTCCTCCTCCTAGCAGACTAGTAACCTTGAAATGATCTAGAATTCGTCACATGAAGGAGTGAGCACAGAGTAGGCAATTCCTATGGGACACTCCTCCCCAGGGCACTTTGCACCATCTTGCAACATCTTACCAAGTTTCACTAGCAGTTGTAAGAACAGTGTTTAATCCTTAGCTCTATGTTCAAAACTCAAGGACACAGGGGAAGGTAGGAGTACAAATGGGGTCTCCTACCTCCGTGCTCCTCCTTACCCCTGTGAGAATCCACTCTTCATCATCAGGTGTTATCAAGCTCCTGTCTGCACCAAGGGCTGGGTTCAATGCTGCTGGGGTAAAGGGAGACAGTAGGAAAAGAGCCTGAGGCGTATTTCCTATCCTCACGGAGCATACAGGTCAGCTGGAAAGAGAATTCATGTGCACACAGAATTAGAGAATAGTTCAGAACCTCTAAAGAGTCTCTCATTTTTCACTACTACTCTCGGCAGTATTCAGTGATGGAGATAAATGGATAGATAAACAGACAATATAAAATATCTGGGGTATTTTAGTTTCTCTGTTACTCTGTGAATTGGAACAATGGAAAACACCACAACTGGACAGAGGACCTACTTTAATGCTGCTTTGTCTCATGAGTGATAGCCAGGCACAAAAGATGCCATTATTTCCCTGTGTGCTCATAGTGTGTCCCATCTGCTATCACCACTCACTGGCCCTCCAGCTGTGGATTGTTCTGGACTACAGCACTTTCCTCCCCAAAGATGTTATGTTGAGTCCCTCGCTCTGTGTTAAGCAATCTCTGGTATGAAAGAATAAATTAACTTGCTTCTCAGAACTTTGAAAGGAGTAGGAAAAAAGTCCAGAACCCTGTGTACTTGAGATTAATTTTACCTCTGTTAGGGAAAAAAAAAAAGTTCCTCTCTCCATCCCATTGCCTTAGAATGACACTTGGAGTAACATCTAGTGAGAGAGAGATTAGTCTGTTCAATTGTCTTGTGTTATGGTGAACAACATTAAAGACCTAAATACAAAAGATATATACACAGTCTTGAAGATTAAAAGTAAATTGCAAGCTATTTTGATTCTTCAGAGGGAATTAATAGTATCACATTCCTTAATCTTTTGTAGAGGATTTACAAAGTAGTTTCATAAATATGATCTCCTTTAATTCCCACAACAACCCAGTTGGGTAGGTTGAACAGGTAATATTATTCCCATTAAATCCATGGATCTTAAAGCTAGAAGGGACTTGAAGATCTATCCTGAAGATAAGAAAATATGTTCAGAGCATCCAAGTTGACACAACTGGTAGAGATGGGACTAGAAAAATCTCATTCTGACCACCAGACCCGTTGCCTTTCTGTTACATCATGATCTCTCATATATGTCAAGTACAGAAAGCTGAAAGGGATGATATAGTCTGCAGATGATCACAAGGGAAGGAAGAAGAACAAGGTGTTCAAGGGTTTCAAATAGTAGAATGTCTCTGTTTTATGACCACATCAACTGAGACTCCCACATTCAAAGTTATGGAAGTGTGAGGTATAGAACCCCTTAAATCTCTGAAGGTATATGTGCCAGTGTGAAAGCTGATGAAGCAGCAAAAAGCCCCACATTCAGCCTTTCCAACCCCAAGGGAACATCTGTTTCCAGTCAATGCATCCCACCGCTTTCTCAGGGGATACCTAGGTCTGAAATCTCAGAATCCCTGAGGAGGTAGGTAGTCTCTAAAACTTAAACTGTGCTCCACAGGCTCCAACTTTAATCCAAAATCTTGAAATCCCATTAAATTCCACCTAGAAACCAAATTGCACAGTTTCTCCCCAGAATCAAAGCCACAGAAAAGCTCCAAAGCAAGGACAACTGTCTAGCTCCTCTCCTCGGACTAACCCTTGGGTTAGCCTATAGATGTACTGACAAGACTAGAAAAGGTGACAGCCCAGCTAGGAAGGGGGAGAGGGGCCATTTATTTTATAAGGAGACCCCTTATAAGGAGACACCTTCATATTCAACAGCTGACATGGGAGACGCAAGGTGAGACTGGTTGCCCAAGGATTGTATCACAACCTTCTTGCCCCTTACGAGGCAGGGTAACGTGTGGCCACCTAGCTAAGCTCTTTATTTGGCAAGCCATCAGGCATTTGGAACAGACAACTGGGTCACCATGCCCCTGTGACATCAACACTGTTCAGACACTGGAGCAAGTAAGACAGGAATTTGATCCAAAGATTGGTTTTGGACAACCATACTCAGACTGGAAGGCTGAGCCCCTGAAAAAGATCTGTCTCGCCAGCTGGCCAAAATAAATACGCACAAGAAGAAAAGAAAAGGGGAGAAAAGCAGATTATGAAAACTTTTTCCAGACATGCAATTCTAAACCTTAAGTCCAGATATGCACTTTAGAAAAAAAAAAAAAGTGCCCTAGTCTTTTAAACTATTACATCCCTGGGAACAACCTTATTTTACTTTATATTTCCTTTGATTCAGAAAACGGACATAGAACAAGATCAAGGATCTTATATGCATTTATGTAGAAGCTTATTATTCTGAGCATTAAAGCACATTAGTACAAGACTGAAATGTATGTCAGTTGATTATGGCTGATACAAAATATGCATGAATACCTTCTATATCCTGGGAGTGAGCACTGCCTTTTTGTTGCAAATTACTGAAATCCATGTTCACATTTTAAATTGTTTCTTTCCTGAGAGGTCAAATTCCCCACACACCCCCCCCTTGTTGTTTTACTTATTTCTACAGACACACATCAAATACCTACCCTTTGCTGTGTAATTCATTACTGAATTCAAGACTTCTTCATTTTTATGTTGCAGCAAGGAAGAAGAAAAAGAAAATGAAGTTCCCCATGGGGAAATAGCTCTGAGACCTGATTGTTCACAATGCTAATCTTCATGTAACTTAGAAAAAGTACATATTGAATTTGGAAAGGTTTTAAGACTCCCATTAAGATGAGATGGGTAGAGTTTTGTTTCCACTCGTAATGAATATTGTCGTCTCATTGTATTTTGAAATGGTAGCATGCATTGGTTGTTTCCAATCCCACAGTCTCAAATAAGAACATCAGTGAAACAAATTTGTCATGAATAATATATTAATTATGTGCCAGAAGTTTAGTATATGTGCTGCCGAAGCAAGCACTATGTGCCAGAAGTTTAGCAGCAACAATATTTACTAGGAAGTAGACCCTTAAAGTCTTCAATAATAAAGAAATAATCGTCAAAATACTATAATACTATGGAAAAGGGAAAAGATATTCTTATAATTAACTGCTGTATTCCCCTGTTCCAGAACTCCAGGGCCTAGGAGAGCAGAATGTTTACAACAATGTTTACAACATTCATATCCTAAATAGCTTTTTAATGACACTGTTCTTCTTTGGTTAAATTATGTCATATAAAACCTCCCAGAGAAATGGAAAAAAAAAAAAAGAATAAAGAAAGAAAACCACAGCAATGAACAAGACATATAAAGTTCCCAAATTCCTTCCATAGCCTTGCTGATACCTTGCCCATTACCGAGCATGCTTTCAAAGCAGCCATTCTGACCTTTCTAATGAGTATCTTTTGAGAATCACAACTGTCGTAAAAGAAAAGAGATCTTATTAACCAAGAAAGTTCATGTTCCACGTAAGCCTCACACATTAAATATTGCATAATCCTTTCACTAGGGAGCAGTAAAGATCAATATTCTAAGTACGGTGATCTTAGGTAAGCTTAAATAAAAATTATTTTTTGTATTTGGATAATGACACACTTTGAACCCTAAATTATGAGTAAACATTTGAATACAAAGCACATAAACACTTTCCCTTATTTTTGACAATTTATTTAAAACTGTTAATTATGCCTTTGATGCCTGACCCATTTATACACAAGTTATACTATAAATGAAAGACAAAGAGAAAATGCCCTTATTTGGGCACCACATAGCATAACTAATTTTCCATATCAAAGGATATTTATTCTTCTTTGGGACAAATTGAGATTGACTGGCAAGGTGCTCAGGAATATCAATCTTTATGTAACCTTCCCCGGGGTTACTGTTAAATACCAAATTTCTCTATGCAAATAGCTAAAAATATCTTGTTTTGAAGATTCTCAAATCAAAGAAATGTGGACAATAGGGGGTGAATAAAACAAAAAACGTTCAAAAATAAATCCACTCGTTGTATTGATGCTGAATCTATATGCTTCATATGTTTAATTATGTCTTAATATCTGCTTACCCACATCAATCATGTCTGGCTCCGTGGTAAAGCTCAGATTCATTACATTTCTTTAACAGCATCTAGCACAATATGATGCCCCTATAATAAGGACCTTTGATGACAGTTACAAACCCCCAGCTGAACTCCCAGTTCCCACAAGAGTATCTTCCAAAAAAAAGAATTTTTTTAAACAAACTAATCATCACCAATAACAGCAGATTCTTGCACTGACTTGTCACTATTCTTCAGTATTCTTTCAGTCAGAAGGAAACTCTTCTGAGTAATGCAATATTTCCCTAACTGGAAGGTGCAGACAGAGCACCTACAGATCCCGATTCTGATCCTGGGGTGAGGCCCAAGATTCTGAGTTTTTAATCGCTCCCTGGTGAGGCCAGCGTTACCAGTCCTGGAACCACACTGTGTGTAGCCGGAACAGAGAATTACTTCTAGGATACCAATAAAAAGCCTTGGTATGCTACTGGAGCATGCCTTGGATTTTCCTATAAAGGCGCTCATCCCAAACACTACCTACCTTCTTAGCTAAATTAAAGAACAACTTTCATTGCTGTGACAACAGATCCTTCAAGTGGAAAAATGTAAAGCATTGGGACACTTGGGTGGCTCAGTCAGCTAAGTGCCTGCCTTTGGCTCAGGTCATGATCCCTGTGTCCTGGGATCGAGTCCTGTGCCAGCTCCTCGTTTGGAGGGAAGCCTGCTTCTCCCTCTGCCTGCCGCTCTCCCTGTATGTGTTCAAGCACTCTCTCTCTTCCTCTCTGACAAATAAATAAAATCTTTAAAAAAAAAAAAAAAAAAGAAAATACAAAGTAATAACCTCTGACCCTGATTTAATAATAAGTCTGACCCTCATTTAAAGGAATTAAACATACCCTTCTCCCATTGAAATATTCATCCATTAATCAAACATCTGTTCAGCATCAATGAAGTGCCACTGCCAGGCAAGGCAGAATAAAAAAGGGCACAAACCTTGTATTTAGGAATCTGCAGTATGGTAGGAAAGCTGAAACATCTTAACATCCTCCCCAAACACTGTTAACCGCACCCCCACGTAGACAGGAATCAGTGCCCTCCCACAAGTGGAAAGATGAGGGGGGTTGAGGAGGGGCTGAGGAGAGAGCTCACGGTTGTGTGAATCAAGACTGCCTGAAGGGGGTGGGCATCACCCTCCAAATGAGCTGAGCTGAACATGCAGAGAGTTGGAGAGTGAGGAATGGTCCCCCACAAAGGCACAGAGAGAAACTTGGGTGTTTTTGTTAACAGTTTTCTTTCTACAACCAAAATATTTGACACTTTAGACCATGTTTTATTAAAAGTTTTTTTCAGGACTTCAAAGATTAGACTAGAACTTCTCAAAGCTCCAGAGTTCATGAAGCGGGATTTCTGAACCAGCAGCATTAGCAATACCCAGGAACTCCATAGAAATGCAAGTTTTTGGTTTCTTCCCAGGATGTACTGGATCAGAAACTCTGGATCAGAGCCTGGAATTCTGGTGGAACAAGCCTACAGTAAAATTGGAAAACCACGGGGCTAGAGCACCTCTGCTTCAGTATAGAAAGAAATCTCTCAGGAGCTTATTGAAATGCAGAGTCCTCAGCTTCACTCCAGATATTTGGATAATTGAGGTAAGGCCTCAAATATGCATTTTTAATAAGCATTCTAGCCTACTTTGACACACGTGGACCACAGGCCCCATTTTGAAAAGCACAGAGTTATAGTTTCAGAACAGGGTATAAGGGATGGAAAAAAAAAGATGTGAAGAGAGTCAACAAACAAACAAAAGAAGAAAAGGAAGAAAAAGAAAGTAAAACAGCTCTGTGTTTATCAGTATGTAACCAGCCAGTAAGGAAAGGGTTTGATTCTGAATGCTCTGGAAAAAAAAAAAAAAAAAAATCCAGAAAGCTGATACCTAAGTAACTCACACATTTCATAAAATTTGATGGACAGTTCTGCGAGGACTTTTCAATAGCTATAAACAATTCCTCTTTTATAACAGAGGTCTCTGAGTAGGGCTCCTCTTGACATTACAAGTGTAGAGAAATCACTCGAGTTCTTCCCTGCTTGATGCCCAAGATAAGCCATTGCTGTTTTTAAAAGACTGTCATTTATTGCTTGTGGGTCACAGGAGAGCTGAATGGCAGAAATTATTCTTAAAGCCTTGTCCTATTTAGAAAGCTAGGTCAGCATTAGCCATTTCTTCTTAGAGCATCCTTTCTTTTTCTCATAAACTTTCCAGGATAAATCTCAGAGATTTATCTTAGTATCTAGAAATAAAGTTCTAGTGCAATAGAGGCTACAACCTTATAGCATACTGAGGTTAGATACTAAGTGTTAGGGTTGATTTGTCCTCTCTAATCTTCCTCATTTTAAAACAAAATAAAACAGGATGAAATCAGAGAGGGAGACAAACCATAAGAGACTCTTAATCATAGGAAATAAACTGAGGGTTGCTGTGGAAGTAGGGGCAGGGAGTAGGGGGATGGGGTAACTGGGTGATGGACATTAAGAGGGGCACGGGATGTAATGAGCACTGGGTGTTATATAAGGCTAATAAGTCACTGACCTCTACCTCTGAAATTAATACTATATTATATTATATGTTAATTAATTGAATTTAAATTTTAAAAGGGGGTGGGAAAAGCCAATAAACAAACAAACAAACAAATAAATAAATAAAGCAACATTATATTGCCACTTTGGGCTTAGGTTATTGCAAACAGAAGATAAGGCATGGAATTCCTGAAGTCCTCACAGAATTGGATAGTTTCTGGAGTGTCAAGAGACAGTGTTTCCAGGGCACAGATCCCAAGACCTGCAGACCCCTGCCCGGTAACTTCTCTGTATTAGTTGGGGCCTCAGTGTCTGTCCTCTTAGAGACAACTTCAGTAAAAAAGCCAAGGCCCTGGGGGCGCCTGGGTGGCTCAGCGGGTTAAAGCTGCTGCCTTCGGCTTGGGTCATGATCCCAGGGTCGTGGGATCGAGCCCCGCATCGGGCTCTCTGCTCTGCAGACAGCCTGCTTCCTCCTCTCTCTCTCTCTGCCTCTCTGCCTACTTGTGATCTCTATCAAATAAATAAAATCTTAAAAAAAAAAAAAAAGCCAAGGCCCTGGAGGGCATATTGTTCAACCCCTTAATTGATGTGTGGCTTAAGTAAATTACCTAATCTGTTTTCACTTCAGTCTTCTCATCTATAAAATGGGCATGGTAATCACAATAACTTCATGGAGCGCTTGTAATAATTAAAGAGATAATACATATACAGCCTTTAGAAAGGGTCTTGACAGTGTGTAAGCACTTAAATGTTATTATTTCACATATTTTATATAGCATAGAACAGATCTAAGGAGACATGAAGATAGTACTTAAAATATTAAAATACAGGTATCACTGAGAGTTCTTTGAGAAGTGAATTACTCTAATCAAAAATACTTTCCATCAGAATCAAAAACAAAACAAAACACCTCAAAGAGAGGAGCTTCAGCCTTTTTTTATCTGGCTGTCTCAGTATTTTCATTCCGAAATGTTCCTGAAATAGCATTCCTCAAACTTCTCAGGTTGAGTGGGCTTTGTATTAAGGCTCCTTCCTTAAATGTGGGACCTTAGTGAACCGCCTAATATCCCTGGACCCACATTTCTCCATCTGTAAAATGGGCTCCCGAGCACCTGCTGTGGAGGGATTCTCAGGCACGGTGTTGCTGTGTTGTGGCGGCAGCAGCTGCTGCTATCTTGTTGTCCCCAGGAGCACAGAGTAAATGCTGACCTCTATAGGTCTGTGGCACATCTCCAAGCAGCCATTCAAAGGGAAGGAATGTCTCCAAAGTCCTGTGCTTTACGGTTAAGATTCATGTGAATTTTTAAAATTCTATTCCATGACTTAGTGAAACTTTTTATGTGAAACTGCTTAAATTGCTTTCCCGTTAAATTACTGTAATCTCTCTCTCCTCTCTCCCTCGAACACTCCCCAGGTAAAACTGATATTCTCTGGCTACCCAGTTATTTCCCTCGTGGTAAAAACATCCCAGGTTCAGAACCCTAGAGGAAAGGTCTGTTCAAAACTCACATTTTCACAATCAAGCTGCAACAAGAAGTCTGGTCCATTAAGGTATTTTCTGGATTGCCAAGGATTTTCGGTTCTCAGACATTCTTTTTCCACCTTGATGGCTCACCATCAAAGATCCAATAGAGTAAACACACAGCCTAGGAATTGAAAGCAGGAGATGCGGTACAGGAGAAGCCAGGGTTCCTCGGAAATGAGAGTGTGCCGCAGAGCTGTTACACAACTCATACCATTATTCAGGGTCAATTGCATCCAGAAACATTGTGTTGAGATGTCTCCCACATTTCAAAAGCATAGAATTGTACTACAGAATTTGCAAATTGGAATGGGGCGCTAAGACTTTAATAAAATCATTATTCTGTTATTTTTAAGGAAAGGAGACCTCATTTCTAGTTTTTGTGTAATAAATCACCTTAACTGAGACACTAAAATTGTTATCTTTCTCTTCAAATTCAAAAGAGAAATTTGTTCCTAGCTTATAAAGCAAACATACCTAAATGGCAGTCTCCCGCTCTAAGAAATTCAGAATACTGGGATTTATAAGAAGCTTTTTAAAAAAACTTACTACTGTGTAATGGTCATAATGCCATAAATTATGCTAAATGCTAAATGTATGGGAATGCTAAGTTCCCAATTACCTTTTCTTTCTTTAAATAGAAGTCAAGCCAAGTTGATTCATAGACTTACAAAGGTCTCCTTTGGGAAGGCTATAGAAAAAAAGAAATGTTTCATGCAATATAATTAGGGACTTATTCCTCAGGCCTTAGAACCATATAAATAAAAATCATACTTTAAAGTATCAAATTATATATATGATATAATATATATATAGTGGCAATAAATGGAATTGTCTAACCTAGTAATCAACTGACGTAAGATTAAGGAGAATTTTTCTATCTGGAATGTAAATGATGCTTTTTCCAGTTAGTGATTTATTCCTTGTAAGTGATGGTTATAAAATTACAAGTATCATTAGCATAAACCACTAGTCAGTTTAGATTCCTTTCTCTATTAAAATTTGTGTCATGAAGTTGGCACAAATATGTAGAGGCAAAGTTTTCAGTGATTAAGTGTTTTTTTTTATTTTCATCAGAGGCTTTGTAGAGCTTTCCACTTGCAGAGAAGCATCTCGAGTAAAACAAAATCACCATGTGGGTACATTCAAACTAATACCCTCTCCTTTTGCAGATAAATTAAAATTGTAGTGCTGGGAAGATAAAAGATTTCAACTGAATCACAGGTTTAAAAAGCAAATTCTCCATTTTTCTTGGAAATTTAAGTGACTATGATCACTACACCATATATTTTAGAAAAAGATTATTTTTAAGGCTATTTTTTTCGAAGAGATGGTCATGGTGCAAACATGGACTGAGAAGCTTTGTGAGCAGGACCTGCCTGACGCACATGGACCTCAAAAGGGGACCTGCCTGCCAGCTCTAGTTCAGAGTCCCCTGTGGGCACCCAGGGAAAAAGAGCAATGTGTGTCTTTCCTAGTCTTGACTGTTGCCTCAAATAAGCTACTTAACCTATGGGACAGGGACATAACTTTGTCTTTTCTACTATAAAATCTAGACATGCTCAACAATTAAAAAATAAACCCAAGAATGCAGGAGCGTCAAAAGTGAAAAATCAAGGTTCTCTTAAGTCTCCCACATACCCTCTACCAACAAAGCCTACACCGGCAATCTGCTCTCCACAGGTACTCATTGTTACAGACTGGAATAAAAAATCATTTAAGACTTTTATGAAAATGCAGTAGGTATATTTTGTATATGTACAATTTTACAATAAAATGGAATTTATACTATAAATGTTCTACACGTCCACATGGGAAGCCGAATTATCACTAGAAGGTTTCTTTGCTAGGACAGAATCTGAAAGAATAGAAGTAGTTAAATTGCCTTAGTGGTTTAGTCGATTAAAGTTATAACAGTGGTATGCTTCATTTACTTTATGGGAATTTACCAGGTCGGGATCCCAGGGTTGGGGTCCCTGCTCAGCAGAGAGTCTGATTCTCCCCTTCTTTCTCCCTCTGCCTTTCCCCCTGCTCCTGCTTATGCACTCTCTCTCTTTCTCTCAAATAAATAAATAAAAACTTAAAAGAAAAAATAAGGTCAAAAGATAAGAACATTCCTGTCCACTCTCTAGAGCACCCATTCAGCAGATAGAGCTAAGAACACACATGTAAATGTTTGTGGTCAGACCATTCCCCTCCCCTATTTTAGGTTCAATGCACACCATGTCCCCTTGATTAGCATGAACTTCCTCACAGAAGAATCATAATTAAAAATTAGTTATAGTCTCTTATTCATTATCCTTGATTGGGTTATAGCCTGATTATATCATAGCAACACCCAATTATAAAAATTACAATGATCAGCCTGAGATGTTGACACATGATGATTTCAGACATTTCGCCCTCATCACCTTGACCGAGATGTTTCTCACCTGTTATTTTTACAGAAGTCTGACCTCATTCATTACATCTGGAGGTTTTCTACGTGTTCTAAAGCTCTTCATCTTATCTTGTGGTTTTGAGGGTGCTGTGCGTGTATGTATGAGTCAGGCACTCTAAGAGCTGTGGAGGCTGAAGATCTCTCTGCTCACAGAAAGTGTGAAGTAAGAAGAGCAATGATGTCATTGCTTTGACCTTTGAAGAGTCTGGGCTTGCCTAGAATCTCACAGGATGCTCGCTTTATCATAGAAATGAATAGTC
This sequence comes from Taxidea taxus jeffersonii, assembly GCA_003697995.1. Taxonomy (NCBI): domain Eukaryota; kingdom Metazoa; phylum Chordata; class Mammalia; order Carnivora; family Mustelidae; genus Taxidea; species Taxidea taxus. The sequence continues at coordinate 4,159 of ML111980.1, read as the reverse complement.
CCATGTAGCCTTAGTGTGTTGGGTCATAATGTCCTGCGGGACACAATGTTCAGGACTGCCTTTTATTTAAGTAAAACTCATCAAATATGTACAAAGCACCTGCTCTGTGCCAAGAACTGTGGTCAGCATTGGGGATAGAGCAGCGAACAAGGGAGACATATCCTCACCCATCCACAGTTTCTGACTAGTGGAGAAGACACCCATTAAAAAAGAATGGACAGATATGAAGCATGTTCCAAAGAGTAGGTAGGGTAGAGCAAAAAGGTCTAAGCCACCACCCCCACCCCCAGGAAGGGGGAAATGTCTCTTCCTGAGAATAAATTAGCCAGGCAAAAGTGGATGAGGAGACGAAGAGATGTTGGACATTCTCTTCGTCACAAAACACCTGTTATTTTGGGAGACCAATGATTCTAAGACATTGACCAACATATTTTATGCCATTGGAGAACCTCTCAGAGTAAGACCTTGTTATTACAAAATGCTTAGAATATAGACAGACTCTCAAGGCGCATGATTATTGCTTCTGGTTCTGCTCTGCCTATCCAGGCACCAATCAGCTCTGCTTCTGGGTACTTTCTCTTTCCCTTCACTATCTCAACAGCATTATTTGTTTTTTTCCTCCATCCTTCTGATCACTCTTCCAGATGCACTCATTAACCACCAGTACTGTGGAATACGGTGTTTCCCAAATTGTAACATGTGTAATACCAGCATAAAAGGAGATTCTTTTAGGTAGAACAAGGACAAACTTTTCATTAGTTACACATCTGTTTTTACAAATTTCTTCTTTTTAAGTAAATTCTATTAATACTAGTAAGTCTATTTAAAGAAATATATAGAGTAAACAAAAATGAGACAAAGTTTGGGCAACATTGTTACACTAGAGGTACTCTAAATTATTTTTTAACCTTCCTGTGCCTCATATTTTTCTCCTATAAATGGGAATAACAAGACCTGCCTCAGCGACAATGGTGAAATAAAAATGTCCATAAGCCACACCTAAGTTTCTGGTACCTAATAGGTTTTTAAAAAATGATGATTGTCTTTTTCTTCCCTTTCTTACTGCCTACATATTGAGCTTCCTACTGTCATTCCTACCTGGCTTTTAATGTTAAAGATAAAATGTACAATATTGCCCATTAGACTATATTTCAAATTAAAAGCTCAGGATAACCTCACCACTATCATGCATAATTTATCCAAGGCTAAGTTGGATATGAGATACATAGACACATTGACAAAGATATAAATATATCCATAGATATGCCAGTACAAAAGAAATATTAAAGACTGGCAATCCTTTTTCTGCACTAATGATCATTAGGCAAAAAGCTTTAACATCGGTATGATAAAGATAAATAGACTATGAGTTAATCTTGTTTTACTTTTCTGTGGTGAAAAGAAGGAGGAGGAGCAGTGACTTTTTTCAAGGTGGGTTTTGGTTAGAGGGAGGGAGAGAGAAAGAATCTCAAGCAGGCTCCAGGCCCAGCTGGAGCCTGACACCAGGCTTGATCTCAAGACCCTGAGATCATGACCTGAGCTGAAATCAAGAGTCGGACACTTAACCAACTGAGCCACCCAGGCACCCCAAGGAGCAATGGCTTTTAAAGTAGAATAGAGGGAGGAGGAGCAAGATGGCAGAGAAGTAAGAGACCTAAATTTCATCTGGTCTCAGGAATTCAGCTAGATAGTTATCAAACCGTTCTGAACACCTACAAACTCAACAGGAGATCGAAGAGAAGAGCAGCAATTCTAGGAACAGAAAAGCAGCCATTCTCTGGAAGGTAGGATGTGCAGAGAAGTGAATCCAAGGCAACCTATGGGAAGATAGACCGTGGGGGGAGGGGCCGGCTTCCGGCAAGTGAGACAGCAGCGGATCACAAAATCAGAACTTTTAGAAGTCTGCTCCACTGAGGGAGGTTGCTCCACTGTGGGGGGTGGAGCCCTCACAGGAACAGTGTGGTCTCAGCACTCTCAGGTCACAGAAAGACCAGGGGTGTGTTGAGTGTGGCAGATTTCCCAGGTACTGGAACAGGGAGGCTGGCTGCAGAGATGGAGCTGAAGAGGGGGCTCTCAGCCTGGGCTTACCTTAACTGTGATCCAAGGCAGTTGGGCCACTGTTCTTCAAGCAGAGACCCCACAAGTAGCAGATCCAGGGATCTGGGCATATCCTTCCTCCACTAGAAGTGGCACAGGAGAGTGCTGCAGGAATCGGCTGGGTTTGGAGACTTCAAACCGGGCTGTGCGCCAGAGAGAGAAATGCTCAGTCACAGGCTGGGTGAGCTTGGAAAGCGGACAGAGACCAGGGAGATGGGAGGGATTGAACGCTTTTCTCTGAGGGCGCACTGAGGAGTGGGGCCCCAAGCTCTCAGCTCCTCCAGGGGAGATTGGGAGACCGCCATCTTCATTCTCCTCCTCCAAAGCTGTATGGAAAGCGTTCAGGGAACAAAAGCTACTTAAAGTGAACTGGAGCAGATTACTTAGCCTGGCCCCTGGCAAGGGCGGTGCAATTCCACTGGGCAAAGACACTTGAGATTCATGGTAATAGGCCCCTCCGCAGGGGAGGAGTCAAGATGGCGGAGAAGTAGGAGGCTGAGGCGACATCAGCCAGCAGGAGATCAGCTAGATAGCCTATCAAACCATTCCGAACACCTACAAATCCAACAGGAGATCGAAGAGAAGAAAAACAACAATTCTAGAAACAGAAAATCGACCACTTTCTGAAAGGTAGGACCAGCGGAGAAGTGAATCCAACGCGACGGGAAGATAGACCCCAGGGGGAGGGGCCGGCTCCCGGCAAGCGGCGGAGCACAAAATCAGGACTTTTAAAAGTCGGCTCCACGGAGGAACATCACACCAGAGGCTAAACTGGGGTGAAGACCTCACGGGGACAACGTGGACTCAGGTCCCGTGGGGTCACAGAAGGATCGGGGGTGTCTGAGTGTCGCAGAGCTCACAGGTATTAGAGCGGGGAAGCCGGCTGCGGAGACAGAGCCGAGATTTCCTAGTGGTCTGTGACACGGGCCGGTGCTCTGTGGCACAGGCCGGTGCTCTGTGCGAGGGGTCCCCACAAGATCCGGGGAGACTCCGACCCGAGAGAGCTCAGGGATCTACGGGGTTCAGAGACTCCAGGTGGGACTCTGCCAGAGACAGAGATGCTTGGTCACAGGCTGGGTGAGCTCGGAGCGCTCCCAGAAGCCAGTGAGACAGGACTGCTTACGCACGATTTTCTCTGAGTGCGGTCTGCGGGCGCGCGCGGTCTGCAGGCGGGCGCGCGCAGTCTCCGGCGCAAACGTGGGCTTAGGAGACTGGAGGGATTAAACGCTTTTCTCTGAAGGCGCACTGAAGACTGGGGCCCCTAGCTCTCGGCTCCTCTGAACCGGAGATTGGGAGGCCGCCATTGTCATTCCCGTCCTCCGGAACCCTACAGAAAGCGTTCAGGGAACAAAAGCTCCTGAAAGCAAACCTGAGAGGATTACTTAGCCCGGCCCCTGGTAAGGGCGGTGCAACTCCGCCTGGGGCAAAGACACCTGAGAATCACTACAACAGGCCCCTCCCCCAGAAGATCAAAGAAATCCAGCCAAGACCAAGTTCACCTAACAAGGAGAACAGCGGATTCTTATCTGGACAAAATGACAAGGTGGAAAAACTCACCACAAAAAAAAGAACAGGAGGCAGGACCAAAGGCTAGGGACCTAATCAATACAGATATTGGTAATATGTCAGATCTGGAATTCAGGGCGACAATTCTCAAGGTTCTAACCGGGCTCGAAAAAGGCATGGAAGATATTAGAGAAAACCTGTCAGGAGAAATAAAAGCCCTTTCTGGAGAAATAAAAGAACTAAAGTCTAATCAAGTTGAAATAAAAAAAGCTATTAATGAGGTGCAATCAAAAATGGAGGCTCTTACTGCTAGGATAAATGAGGCAGAAGAAAGAATTAGTGATACAGAAGACCAAAGGACAGAGAATAAAGAAGCTGAGCAAAAGAGAGACAAACAACTACTGGACCACGAGGGGAGAATTCGAGAGATAAGTGATGCCATAAGACGAAACAACATTAGAATAATTGGGATTCCAGAAGAAGAAGAAAGAGAAATAGGAGCAGAAGGTATACTGGAGAGGATTATTGTAGAGAATTTCCCTAATATAGCAAGGGG